>CABHPH010145653.1:7874-36824 GCA_902168325.1 Peromyscus nudipes | reverse complement strand
AGAGATTCTCCTGGCTCTGCCTCCCGAGTGCTGGGATTAAAGGTGTGTGCCACCACCGTGGGGTGAGTTTAGTGTTTTTAATGAGACTCTTAAGTGTGTTAAGAAATGGGTCCCTGATTCTTGTGTGTTCTCTTGGGCTCTTTTCCTTCTGCTGGTTTGCCTTGTCCAATGTCGTTGCGATGTTTTTATCTTACTATATTTTATATTGTTATATTTTGTTGTTATCTCTTAGAAGCCTATTATTTTTATGAAAGACAGAAAAGGAGTGGATCCCCAAGCGTGGCCATGGCTGGCTGACCTGGGTGTAGCCGCCCAGCGTCGCAGGAGCCCAGCAGAGCGCACCATCGTAGGCCTCAACTCACTGGAGGCAGTGAAGCACAAGATCCAGGCCCTGCAGCAGCAGAGGGACAACGCAGAGGACCACGTGCAGGGCATGCAACATGAGCTGGAAGCCAAAAGCGAGCAGCACTAGAAAGCTGAAGGAGTTGTGGCTGCTCAACCACCACATCCAGCTGATGGAGGAGGAGCTGGACCATGCTCAGGAGCGACTGGCCACAGACCTGCAGAAGCTAGAGGAGGCAGAGAAGGCTGCAGATCAGAGAGAGAGAGGCATGAAGGTGATAGAGAACCGAGTCATGAAAGATGAGAAGGTAGAGATTCAGGAGACTCAGCTAGAAGAGGCCAAGCACATAGCCAAGGAGGCTGACCTCAAGTCCTTTGAGGTAGCACCTGGAGGGCGAGCTGAGGAGAGCAGAGGAGTGTGCAGAGGTGTCCGAACTAAAGTGTGGTGACCTGGAAGAGGAACTCAAGAATGTCACTAACAACCTCAAGTCACTAGAGGCTATTTCTGAAAAGTATTCTGAAAAGGAGAATAACTATGAAGAAGAAATTAAGCTTCTGTCTGACAAACTGAAGGAAGCTGAGACCCGAGCTGAGTTTGCAGAGAGGACAGGTTCCAAACTGGAGAAGACAATCGATGACCTGGAAGAAAAACTTGTCCAGGCCAAAGAAGAGAATGTGGGCTTACATCAGACTCTGATCACACACTAAACAAACTTAGCTGTATATTACCCAAACCAGAAGAGTACTGTTCCAACACCAACAGGACTCCAGAGAGTGTGCCGTGTCTTCCTGTCTTGTAAGAAGTTCCTCTTGTTAGCCGGGCAGTGGTGGTGCACGCCTTTAATCCCAGCACTAGGGAGGCAGAGCCAGGCAGATCTCCGTGAGTTCAAGGTCAGCCTGGGCTACTAAGTGAGTTCCAGGAAAGGAGCAAAGCTACACAGAGAAACCCTGTCTCGAAAAAAAAAAAAAAAAGTTCCTCTTGTTACTGTGTTCCCACCTTACTGGAAATGCTAAGCCGACAATGAATTAATGACCAAATATTTTGTATCAGACAAGCTTTGAGCACCAGTTAAGTGTCTTTCCTTTTTCTTTTAAAAGGCACCAGCTTCTTCAGCGAGTCTTGTTCTTAAATTGCGTTTATTCCTTAAATAGGCAGGGAATTTCACACTTAGTGCAGTTGCTTAAAGCTGAGGTCATTTGGTTCCTGGGAATTAGTCAGCCTTACACTTTCAAACACAGGCTCAAGTATCTGATAGTATCTGATCGCTGTTGGGGAAGTTATGGGAGGCTGGGGGTTGTCACAAGAAAAAGTGTAGGAATTTTCCACATAAAGGAAAAATTAAGAGGCTACTATGGGAAGTCAAGTCATAGCTAGATTGGCCTGATCATGCTGAGTTGTCTCCAAACTCCACTGTGCAGAACAAATTTTTAAGCATTCCAAGTGAGGATGCTGGGGTCATTGCACATGTGTCTTCTGATAGATCCCTGATGCTGTCCCACGTGCATTTTCCTTTCACTCCAAAATTGTTCTCTGAGGAGCAAGTGTCTAATCCCAGGACTTATCTGCTGTGGTCTAATGACATGCTCAGCAAGGAATATAGCAGAGTCCAATCCTTTTCAGATCAGTCATGTCAAAGACTGCTAGCAAAGTCAGGCACCGTGGTGCACACCTTTATTACCAGTGCTCAGTAGACAGAGACAAGTGGATCTCTTGTGAGTTTAATGCTGACCTGGTCTACAGAGTGAATTCCAAGTCATTCAGGGCTACATAGTGAGATCCTGTCTCAAACAATAAACAAAAAGACCGCTAGCCATCAATATATTGAGGAGACTGTTATAATAACAAATGCTAGGCAACAAAAGGTCCCTCCAGCAGCAAAATGACAGAAAAAGAAAGTAGTTTAACTTCATCTCCATTGCTCATGGAACAACAAATGGAAGCTTGGCTTTGCCAAGACTTGAATTCCTTCAGAAGTGACACTAATAAAAGACCAAGGTACTCCTGATTGAACTGGATGTGGAGTATTCTGTAGGGCACACATTTTTTTTTGGCTCTGTTATAGTTTTGCTTTCTCAGTTAACATCTCAGACTGAAACATGCCACATTCCCTAGCAGTGTGGAGACAACTCCATTTTACAATTCTGACTGAAAATCACCCTGCTTCTGGTTTATCTGAACCCTTGCCCCACATTCCTATTTATTAAGCATCACACTACTGGGGAGATGAACTTTTAGCAAACTGTGCAATTGAATAAAACCTACTCTGTTTTAGATTCTTGCAATTGTATCATATGTGATAATACCACTTCTTCTATATTTTGGTCAAATACATTTTTACACACAAAAAAGAAAGGTAGTGGATCTGGATAACAGTGGTAGTGGGAGGAACGGGGGTGAGTAAAGAGAGGGGAGACTGTAATAAGTCTATATTGTATAGGAAAAGGATCTTATCAATAAAAAGACAAAAAGTAAAGATGCAGTAAATTTATGCAATAATGTAATATAGCAAAACTTAAAAAGGATTAATTTAAAAAGGAAACACACTATTGAAAGACTAGACCTTTTATTTTCTCTACTTATATGGCATGTAATATCTATATATAAAAAGTCCACCAGTACTTGAATCTGAGAAAATTCAATTTGGAAATTTAAAGATGAAACAAATTTGCAATACATGGATACAATCTAGGACATGGAGGAATTTTTTTTGGTGTTGAAAATATTCTGTGTATTGATTTAGGTTTTGCACAGTAAGTTCCAACAGCATATAGTTTTTAAAACATCAATTTATATGATTTATATTCCATTACATGTAAATGCACCTCAATTCTTATGCATATTGAAGTCACCTCAGCAATTAATATTGGTATCATGGTAATGTCTATTATCCCAAAGGACCCATGCCTTTACTCAGGGTGTACAACAATTGGGTGCTCATTGCAATAGCATATTGCATTGCAATAGGTTACAAAGGACAGACATAGGTGTCTCAATCTCAAGAGGAAAACCTCACATCAAATATTTTAGCTGTTATAATATGGCTTTCAGAAGGACACAGCTGGGTGTCTTCAGGAACTCACAAATGTAGGTTGAACAATAAGTCTAATGTCTCCTATATGTTTCCCTGAGTAATAGTCTAAAAGGAAGACTTCTTATGTGATAGCAATAATGCATGCATAATTATATCATGATTTTGAGAGTGTTCCACTTTTAAAGGGTTAAAGCACATTTCAAATTATTTCCCATGGTGACATTAATAATTGATGCCCTTTAAATAAATGAATAAATTATTTAAGTTATTCAGGTCTCTGTGGGATTCACAGGCTGTTTATATTGTCTGTCTCCTTCTCCACAGTTATCTCTATATTCCCCTTGGAGAGCACACAGGGTGTCCCAGACAATTAGAAAGACACAACAAAATCTTAAGTGTCTAAGATGATCCAGATGTGATCATCTGAATAAATTCATGATATTTCCCCAGGGAACATGAGAAAGAGCAACAAAAACCATAAATTCTTGCTACTGAAAGAGAAAGTACAGGTGATTTAGAATAAGAGAATTTGATCCTTTTGTGGAAGGTAAGTTATTTATTGTATTTAGTATAGACTCCAGCATGCAAATGTGTTCGTAACATGCCTGGCCTCTTGCTACTGGCACTCTTTGACTCCTTGAAACACATGACAAACAGTGCATTCACTTGTGTTTCCTATGGAGTTGCATTGTGGACGTAGGACATTAAATTTTGTCATTTGAACAGATCTCCCAGATCCACTCTATTTATGAGGAGTAGGGGGAGATATATCAACAATTCATCAACCATCTCACACATTAGAAAATAGCAAAATAATTATTTTCAGAAGCAAAATAGAATGGCACATTATATTTTGTATAAATATAAAGAAAAATTAAGTTCTGGTGTGAATCCTATCTAATGGTAAACAATAAAATGCTATTTTTACATTTAAAATAAATTGACTTTTCTTAAGAGTAGATATAAATTTACAACACAAATAATACAAACAAGAAATATATACTTAATAAAATTTCCTACTGAAAAGGATACATTTGCAAAAGAATTTTTTAACATGAACATTTCCATAAAATATTTTATGTACTAAAACATTTTTATTGAGTATTTAGCAATGATGCTTGGATGACAGCTAGGAGGTTAACACTAGTGCTGCCCATGTTGACAAGCCTACTCTGCATTTTACTTGATTGAGCATGAAACTCTTGATTACCCCTACAATGGGAAATCAGGATGACAATGGTGAAGGTTCTCACTGACCAGGGACTGAACGAATACAGGGAAGTAATGGGGTGGAATGGGCCAATGTACTTTCACTATCTTCTCTCAAAGAAATATTATGCTTCTCATCTTATTGTGCAAATTTATTAAATGAAGAGGAAATACCACTGAAATATATTCAATCACGATGTCTACCTTTATAAATATTCCTTCATTCAGTTGTATTAGCAAGTAAAAAGTAGTACATATTGTAAAAAAAAAGTTAAGTAAATATTTCCTAAGTCCCTGCCACTTCTTCTATATTGTGCTATAAAATAATTGTGCAAAAATATACAAAGAAAATATTTGAATACTAATATTTTAGCAGGAATGTATCCAAATATTGTATCTGGAAGCTTAAAATAAATGAATAATCTATTGAGAAGAATAAAAATAAAATTATAAGTGCAAGTTGAGATACAAGCAACCAATACCTAAATCTCATTGAAGCACACACACAATATTTATTAGCAAGATATTTTATTCATGCAGTATCAAGCACAATTCCATATGTTGTGCTGTTTTCAGATGACTTTTCTCCAGACTAGAAATTATTATTGAATGATAAGTGTTCTCTCAATTCATCATTATGAAATTCCAGAAAATAGTGCAGTCCCACTCATCAATGCACCTGTAATAGCATGAGCAAAATAAGGGGGGGGGGGAAATTGTCATAGAATATTAAAATGAGCACACTTAACTCTGGGCAAATTACATTTATTTGGGAATATATATAAAGATATCCAATTATGTATTTCTATTTAAATGTGTCTTCCAAAACTTAGAAATATTTAAGGAACTATCATAGTCAAAAAGATTGTTTCATTCTATCATAGTCTTACTCTTCAAGAATACAAAAATTCCATACAAAATTCAGGCAAAATGAAGTTTCATTCTAACAAACCAAGCTCTTTGTATAAAGTAACATTTGAATATTAATATCCATGTTTGACATATATGTATGATTGAAAATACTGATATGTAAATTTATTATACATCAGTATATGTCTTCTTGAAAACTTCACTTGCAAAGTAGAATAGTGTATATATTCATTTAAAAGATCACGTACAAATTTTGTTTGTGACCTATTATTTACAAAGCAGCTCTTTATCCTAGAAATACAACTTAATAAAAATTGAAAATGATGTTTGCTTCTTCTAGAGGACATAAATGGATGAAATGGGGCAAAAGAATACAACCTCGCTGCCTGAGTTCATCCTGATGGGAATCACACAGAGCACTGAGCTTCAACTCCCTTTGTTCGGAGTCTTCTTCATCATCTATGCTGTCACCATGGTGAGCAACCTGGGCATGATCATTTTGACCAAGCTGGACTCTCAGCTATGCACACCCATGTACTTCTTCATCAGACACTTGGCTTTTATTGATCTTGGGAATTCCACTGTCATCTGTCCCAAAATGCTGGCGGGTTTTCTTGAGGATCAAAAAACCATTTCTTTCTATGCATGTGCCATACAGTTGTCATTCTTCCTCATGTTCATTATCAGTGAACTCTTTATCTTGTCCGCCATGGCCTATGACCGCTATGTAGCCATCTGCAGCCCTTTGCTCTACAATGTCATCATGTCTCAGAGACTGTGCCATGTACTTGTGGCCATTCCATACCTCTACAGCACCTTCCAGGCTCTGCTGTTCACCAGTAAGATTTTCACACTAACTTTCTGTGGCTCTAACGTCATCAGCCATTTCTACTGCGATGATGTTTTCTTGTTACCTATGCTGTGCTCAAATGCTCAAGAAATACAATTGTTGATCATATTATTTTCAGCATTGAATTTGATCTCCTCCCTTCTGGTAGTCCTTGGATCTTACATTCTGATTCTGCTAGCCATATGTCGAATGCATTCTGCAGAAGGCAGGAAAAAAGCTTTTTCTACCTGTGGGTCTCATCTGACAGTGGTTGTGGTGTTCTATGGAACTCTACTCTTTATGTACTTGCAGCCTAAATCCACTCACTCCTTAGAGAATGATAAAATAGCCTCTGTATTTTATACCTTGGTAATCCCCATGCTTAACCCCTTGATCTACAGTTTAAGGAACAAGGAAGTAAAAAATGCCTTCTACAGGGTATTAAAGAATCAATTTAAAATTAACACTTAATATTCAGTATTATATGTCATTACAATAAATTATAAAAAGGCTAATTCTGTTTTGCAATATTCTTTTGTTTTTCCATGTCACTAAGACAACTTGGATTTTTATCACATTCTTTATTTTTCATATCAGCATAGTTTTTCATTTATTTCTTATTCTATCCATTTTTTAGAAGATTTTTAATTTTTTTGAGATTTCCCATTCCCTCCTCTAAACCCTCCCATTTACCCCTCCCCATTATCCTTCAAATTCATTGTCTGTTTTTAACTGTTACTGCATGCATATATTTATATGTATATGTATATACACATATATTCATAAGTATAGCTCATTCAGTTCATACAGTGTTAATTGTATAATTGTGCATGAAATCTTCTTTTTGTGAAATTTTAGTATTCTATTGTCTATAATACTCAAACTATATCTTAGCTCTCTAGAATGTCCACTATACCTGACACTCTGTACTCTGCCATGCATATTTTTTTACTGTTTGCTTCCATTTTTAGTAATTTGTTTATTACTTTTGAATTTCCACATGCACATGTGGATCATGTAGTATGTTTTGTTCAGAGTCTTATCTTCATTAGCAAGATCTCCTATATGCTAACCTGTGTTATCACAAATTGAAGTTTCTACTTCCTATGTTAAAGTTGAATAATAATTCATTGTGCATGTGCATAGATGTGCATTGCTGAAATTAATATGGTGTGAGCTATTTTATCAGATTATGATTTATGAGACAGTGACTTCATAACTGTGTACTCAGAGGAGGAATGCAAGATTATGGTATGCTTTTAAAATAAAATATTTAATATTATCTATTTTGTGTGTCCACAGTGGGTGCAGCAATCTGCACATCTTCTATGAGTGTAAAAGAGTTTCTTTTTATTATGTAGTTGACGATACTTCTTGTCTTTTCATTTCAATGAGAATATCTTTATATCCCACTAACAGAATACCCCTATGTTTATTATGCCTTGTGATCTTGTTTAAAATGTTGTTAAATCTTTTGTGTTAATGTTTTATTGATATTTTCTTTTAAAACATTTATTGTTTGAGAATTTCTTTTCTTTATTTTAGAGATTATTATTTAATTGCAACATTTCTCCTTTCTCTTTCTTCCCTCTACATCCTCTCATAAGTCTTTACACTCTCCTTAAAATTCATTGCCTCTTTTTTCTTCATTGATTATTATCACAAGCATATATGTAAATGTATATACAGGTATATCCCCAAATATAAACTATTCGATATGTATAATGCTACCTGTATGTTTATTTTAATATATGCATATATTATTTTAAGATCAAACGTACCCTCACTCACTTCCTTCCAATTCCTTTCTTATTTGTCCCTTTTCTTTTGGAAACTTACACATGTTTTTCTAAATCCAATGAATCTACTGAGTGCTGCTAGTTTATGCATGTGTGTAGGATCAACTTTATATAATCATCAAAAATATTGGCTGGCATCTATATTTTCTTGCATATAATTTTGATGTTGTTGTTAGTGGTGGCAGTGTGTGTGTGTGTGTGTGTGTGTGTGTGTGTATGTGTGTTTCTATTCTTTGGCTTTTGTTGGTATGAAATTATCTATTGCCTGTATTCATATGAGTGTAGTTAACTTCCTAGGGTTGGAATTTTCCTTTTAGTGCCTTATGTCAGGCTGGATTTGTGGATAGATACTCTTTGAATTTGACATTGTCATAAAATATCTTGTTTCTTGAGTTAAGTGGCTTCATACAAACTTAACTCAAAAATTCAGTAGGCCTCATGTATACAAATGATAAAGGGGCTGAGAAAGAAATCAGGGAAACAAAAGCCTTCACAAAGGCTACAAATAATATAAAATATCTTGGTGTAACTCTAGCCAAGCAAGTGAGACACCTGTATGACAAGAACATCAAAACCTTGAAGAAAGAAACTGGAGAAGATAAAAGAAGATAGAAAGATCTCCCATGCTCATGGATTGATAGGATTAACATAATAAAAATGACATCTTACCAAAAGCAATCTATAGAGTGAATGCAATATCCATTAAAATCTCTACACAATTCTTTACAGACCTTGAAAGGAAAATACTCAACTTCGTATGGAAAAACAGAAAACCCAAGATATTTAAAACATTCCTGCACAATAAATGAACTTTGAGTGATATCACTAACCCAGACTTCAGGCTCTACTTCAGGGTTGTAGTAATAAAAACTGCATGGTACTGACATGAAAACCGATAGATGACTCAGTGGAGGTGAATTGAAGAATCAGACTTAAATCCACACACTTTGGACACCTGATTTACGACAAAGCCAAAATTATACAATGGGGAAAAAGAGCATATTCAAAAAATGTGCTGGCATAACTGGAGGTCAGCATGTAGAAGAATGCAAATAGAGCTGGACAGTGGTCGTGCATACCTTTAATCCCAGTACTCGGGAGGCAGAGTCAAGTGGATCTCTGTGAGTTCAAGGCCAGCCTGGTCTACAGAGGGAGATCCAGGACAGGCACCAAAACAATACAGGGAAACCCTGTCTCAACAAACAAAACAAAAAAGAAGAATGCAAATAGATCCATATCTTTCACCGTGCACAAAATTCAAGTCCAAGTGGATCAAAGACCTCAACATAAATCCGGTTACACTGAATCTGATAGAGGAGAAATTTGGGAATAGCCTTGAATCATTGGCATAGCAGAAAACTCCCTGGATAGAACACCAGTAGCACTGATACTAAGATTGACAATTAATAAATGAGACATCATGATACTAAAAAAATCTTCTGTAAAGCAAAAGACACCATCAATCGTACAAATGCCAGCCTATAGAATGGAAAAAAAAGGTCTTTACTATCCCCACATCTGACAGAGGGCTAATATCAACAATATATAAAGAACTAAATAAACTAGACATCAAACACCCAAGTAATCCAATTTAAAAATGGGGTACAGATCTAAACAGAGAATTCTCAACAGAAAAAATTCAACTAGCTGAGAAACACTTAAAGAAATGTGGAACATCCTTAGACATCAGGAAATGCAAATCAAAACTACTTTGAAATTCCATCTTACACCTGTCAGAATGGGTAAAATAAAAAACAGGGACAGCTCATGCTGACAAGGATGTAGAGCAAGGGAAACACTCCTCCATTGCTGGTGTGAGTACAAATGTGTAGAGCTACTATGGAAATCCATATGACAGTTACTCAGAAAATTGGAAATTGATCTACCTCACAACCCATCTATACCACTCTTGGACATATACCAAAAGTATGCTCCATCCTACCACAAAGACATGTGCTCAAGTATGTTCATAGCATCTTTACTCTTAATAGCCAGAAACTAGAAACAACCTACATGTCCTTCAAAAAAAGAATGGATAAAGAATATGTGGTACATTTACACAACGGATTATTACTCAGCTATTAAAAATGATGACATCATGAAATTTGTAGGCAAATAGATGGAACTAGAAAAGATCATCCTGAGTGAGGTAACCCAGACCCAGAAAGACAAACATGGTATGTACTCACTTATAAGTATATATTAGCTGTTCAGTAAAGGATAATCATGCTATAATCCACAGACCCAGAGAAGGTAAATAACAAAGAAGGATCAATGGAGGACACATGGATTTCCACAGGAAGGGGAAATAGAATAAGTTTTGTGGGTGGACTGGGGGCAGGTAGGAATGGGAATAGGAGAGATCAGGCAGGGGGTGGGATGGACAGAGGGAGAGAGTAGAGTATTGGGAGAGACAATTAGAATTGGGAATTTTTCAGGGGGTGAGTTGAAGTAGAAACCTAGTGCAGTGGACAGTCCCTAGCAAAGTCTCCTAGTAGTAGGGGATACAGAGCCCAAACTAGCTTTCTTCTATAACCAGACAAGGCTCCAGGCAATGGGACTGGGGCATCAACTCAGCCAAAAAACCTTCAACCTACAATCTGTCCTGCCTGCAGGATGTGAAAGGGCTCAGAACTTGTGGGAGTGGCTGACCAGTGACTGGTCCAACTTGAAACACATGCCACTAGAGGGAGCCCATGCCTAATTAGTGCAATCAGAGACAGACTAGCTGAGAGATCCAGGATAAAACCAAACACAACTGGAAAAAAGTCATAAAATGATTCCTAACAATATCCTGCTATACTCATAGATTGGTGACTAGCCCACCAATTATCAGAGGGGTGTTATCAGAGGGGTGTCATTCAGCAACTGATAGAACAGATACAGAGACCCACAGCCAAATACTAGGCAGAGCCAGGGAAACCCCACAGAGAGGGAGAAAAAGGATTATAGGAGCCAGAAGGGTAGAAGACACCAAGAGAACATGGCCTACAAAATCAACTAAACAGACTTCATAGACCCCAGTATGGGGTCTGAGCTAGCCCGTCTGCATAGATTGTATGGTTGTATAGCTTGGTCTTCTTGTGGGACCCCTAACAATGGAAAGGGAGGGGGCAGGAGTCTCTGACTCTTTTGCCTTTGCTTGGGACCCTTTTCCTCCTACTGAGTTCCTCAGTCTAACCTTGGTGAGGGTTTGTACCTAGTCTTATTGTAACTTGTTAGGTCATGTTTGGTGGATATCCCTGGGAGACCTTCTCTTTTATTCTTTCCTTTCCTTTTCCTTTTTCCTTTCTTTCTTCCTTTCTTCCTTTCTTTCCTTCCTTCCTTCTTTCTTTCTTTCTTTCTTTCTTTCTTTCTTTCTTTCTTTCATTCTTTCTTTGAAGGGAAACAGAGCAGGTGAGAATCTGGAGCAGAAGGGAGGCCAGAGAAGGGACTGGGAGTAATGGAGGGAGGGGAAATTTTGGTTGAGATGTAATTTATGAGAGAAGAATAAAAAAATAGCAGTCTTATCAAACAAAGAAATAGTAAAATGCACATTATAAAATAGAATATAATCTCAGTATTTGCAACTAACAAAGGGCCAAATCCTGAATTCCCAGCCTTTATAGTCAACAAGAACTTAAGTTAGAAATATTTTTATTAAACTCTGTGAACTAATAGAATAAACAGCACAAGGCAAACTTAGTTATAACATTTTCCTAAAAACAGGTTTCTGAACTTAATTATGACTTTCAATGTAGAAAATATTTACTTCTTATTTTGGGTAACTTTATGACTCATCTAATGATTATCAATTCTCTTAAGACATATTTTACTTAATATAGAATTCTTGCTTGAATATGTATTTGTGTGGCTGTGAGTTCTGTTTTTAAAATAATATCTTCATTTACTAGTTTTAAGATAGTGTCCTAAAGATAATCATCTGCTCATCAATTTGCTTGTGTACGTATATATAGAAAATGCACTATCATGCTATAATTACCGATATTTACCCATGGCCAAGTTTATGAGGGATTTCTCAATAAACCATCATGTCTGTTGAAAAGTTACAATAGTTATTTCCAATCACAAAGATGATTTGCTATCATACGTTTAAGTGCCTGGTGCAGCTTCTGGTTATCAACTACATTACCACAGTATAGTTGGGAAAAATCCAAGGTAGTCGATGGCAAAAGCATAAATATGAGCAAGTTTGTTTCCCTGGTTAATATCTATATGTCTATATTATCATTTAATGTTCACTATATGGTAATGTATACATATGAATAAAACTTATTGTCACAAATTTAAATATTAGGGCTGGGAGAATAGTGCTGTCTAGGTAAGCCAGAAGACTGGCACTCTGATCTCCATAATTCACCTAAGTATCAAGTAGGTGTAGACACCAACCTGTAATGCCAGCCCAGGAAAATGAGGAAGGATTAGGAATTTCTTGAGCAACCTGCCTGGTACGATTATTGGTATGAAGGAACTGTGGATGTGATTGAGAAATGCCACCTCAGAAACTACAGTGGAAGGATGATTGAGGAAGATTTGTGCTATCAACTTCATTCTGGACAAGCTCATACGCATACTTACATATGCACCCTCATACATAAGTGACCATACCTATGCACACAACTCACAAAGACACACAAAATATAAAATCCCAAATATTTAGGTGATATTGATCATTTCATTGCTGTAATCTACTGTTAGAAATACATGATGAAGATGGCTATTTTTATTAGGAATTATATGTAGAATATGACTTCCATTATATGTTAGTGAACAACATCATTACTTTAAACCTCCTACTATCACTGAGTGATGCTGAAAAACTCTATATGCAAAATTACCTACCTTTTAACACTTTTATTTAAAAAAATTCATGCCTCTCTAGCACTTTGCTTCTTCCTATTCTCATGTGGTCTTCATTTACCATGAACATTCCTTGTGTTCCCTCTCTGTTCTTGATCCAGTTGGGATCTCCCGCTCCACCAAGTTCTCTTTCCCTCGACCCTTGCCCCTCATTACCCCCACTCATGTCCAGGTTGTTCATGTAGATCTCATCCATTTCTCCATCATTGGGCGATCGATCCCCGTGTCTTTCTTGGGGTCCCGTTTTCCAGGTAGCCTCCCTGGTGTTGTGAGTAGCCGTCCAGTCATCCTTGTTCCACAACTAGTATTCTCCTATGAGTGGGTACATACCATGTTTGTCTTTCTGAGTCTGGGTTACCTCACTTAGGAGGATTTTTTTCTAGATCCCTCCATTTGCCTGCAAACCTCATGATGTCATTGTTTTTCTCTGCTGAGTAGTATTCCATTGTATATATGTACCACAGTTTATTTATCCATTCTTCGGTTGAAGGGCATCTAGGTTGTTTCCAGGTTCTGGCTATTACAAATAATGCTGATATGAACATAGCTGAGCAAGTGCCCTTGTGGTATGATTGAGCATTCCTTGGGTATATGCCCAAGAGTGGTATAGCTGGATCTTGGGGGAGATTGATTCCCAATTTTCTAAGAAAGTGCCATATTGATTTCCACAGTGGCTGTGCCAGCTTGCATTCCCACCAGCAGTGGAGGAGAGTTCCCCTAGCTCCACATCCTCTCCAGCACAAGGTGTCCTCACCCGGGTGGATCTCCGGGAGTCCAATTGGCGAGAAGGAAGAGGTTTATGTGAGCAAGAGTTGTTGGGACCAGGGATGGATGGAATACAGGGACAAGTTGCCAAACGAATGGAAACACATGAACTGTGAACCAATGGCTGAGGGGCCCCCAACTGGATCAGGCCCTCTGAATGGGTGAGACAGTTGATTGGCTTGATCTGTTTAGGAGGCATCCAGGCAGTTGGACCAGGTCCTGTGCTCAGTGCATGAATTGGCTGTTTGAAACCTGGGGCTTAGTAGAGACCTGTGGCTCAGCCTGGGAGGAGGGGACTAGACCTGCCTGGGCTGAGTCCACCAGGTTGATCTCAATCCTCAGGGGAGTCTTTGCCCTGGAGGAGATGGAAATGGGGGGTGGAGGGGGTGGAGGGGGTCGGGGTGGGAAGGAGGAGAACGGGGGAATCTATGACTGATATGTAAAGTTGAATTATATTGTAAAATAAAATAAAATAAATTCAAAAAAAGAAAATTAAAAAAAGAAGATGAATTTAATACTCTAAAAAAAAAATTCATGCCATATGTTCCAATCATTCTTTCCCTCACCTAACTCTTCCCAAATCCTTCCTTCCGCCCCACCCAATGAACTCCACAACCTTTCTTTCTCATTTAAGAAAATTAATGGGCCTACTTTTTATAAATATATTTTGATGCAGCTAATAAAAAGAAATATTAAGTTGTGCTTTCAACTTTGAAATTAACTTCTGGCATATGGAGTGTGTCTATACTGTAGGGTGAGGGGGCAGGAATGAAAAGTGGCTTTATTCACTGTGAAACACTTGTTTAATTAAACATATGCATTTAAGTATATGAGCGGTATAAAAGGAAGGATGTAGCAGATGATATAATGTATTTTAATGTACAAAATCCACTGAGATATTATTCATAGTATTTTTAGTATGATGTGTGCTCTTACATAAGTGGATTTTATATAGTTCCATAAGCAATTAATTCATACCAGATTGGCATGTACATACTATAATTATCAAATTATTTGAAGACTTCTGAATGTATGTGTATATACAGAATGTGAAAGAAATTTCTGAAGATAAACGGGGGTGAAAAAGGTATCCAAGTCTCTGCGCCTTGCCAGGGCAGCACAATTGAGCCAACACAGCTCTGAAACTGTGACCATGAGAAAGCTGTTCCCATTACCCATCTGTCTTGTGGTGACATGGGCGAGTGAGAAGTGCCCTCCCCATCAATGCCAGAGACAAATGGGAGAGCTGGCCCTATTGTCATAAGAATGGGAGAACTATCCCTGATCCCTACCAGCTGGAACACCCAGAAGAGCAAGCCTTGCACCCCACCTGGGGCAGCACAATAGCGGCAACCCTGTTAGTGCAGGTGTAAGGGAGCCAGTGCCAAAATTGTGACCATGGGAGAGCTGTCCCAATTTCCCATATTGCAGATCAACCCTACAGCTGTCCAGGCCCAGACCCAGGGTTGTGACTTGGCCTGCCCCGACATCCACCCCATCTATGATCTGCTAGAACAGGTGATGAGACCTGACCCACAAACCCAAAGCTGCAAGATCTCCACAACACAGGGGGCCAGTGGGATGTCCAGAAAAGTGTGTGCCCAGAATTGAACTGTAGTGGAGACCAGAGATCAGATCAGTGACTCTTTGCAATGAACACTTGCAAGTAGAGATGTATGGACAAAGGGATATGTGGTATGACTGGTTGGGTCACAATGCGCCTTCCATAAGATTTTTAATTCCTTCCCTTTTTTATTTTTCTCATTTTATTTTCTTCATTTTTTCTCTTGAATTTTGTTTTATTCAGGGGAGTGTTCAGGGGTGGAGGGCAGATACAAAGGAATGGGGAATGAATAGGATCAAGATATATGATGTTAAAAACACATAGAATAACCACATTTTATTTTTTTAAAGTTTTTAATTTTTATTTTTTATTATTATTTTTTTCTTTATTAAGAAATTTTCGCTCTCTGCTCCTCCCTGTTCCAGAGACAGCTGCATCTTTCCGTGCAGTGCCAGCCTCGTTCCTGAGACACGATGGTGAAGGTCGGAGTGAACGGATTTGTCCGAATTGGACGCCTGGTTGCCAGGACTGCCTTCCAGTCTGGCAAAGTTGAAATTGTTGCCATCAATGATCCCTTCATTGACCTCAACTGCATGGTCTACATGTTCCAGTATGACTCTACCCATGGCAAGTTCAACGGTACAGTCAAGGCTGAGAATGGGAAGCTTGTCATCAACAGGAAGGCCATCACCATCTTCCAGGAGCAAGATCCCGCCAACATCAAGTGAGGTGAAGCTAGTGTCGAGTATGTTGTGGAGTCCACTGGTGTCTTCACCACCACGGAGAAGGCTGGGGCCCACTTGAAGGGTGGGGCCAAAAGTGTCATCATCTCCGCCCCTTCTGCCGATGCCCCATGTTTGTGATGGGCGTGAACCATGAGAAATATGACAATTTACTCAAGATTGTCAGCAATGCTTCAATCATGTACCACCAACTGGTTAGCCCCCCTGGCCAAGGTCATCCATGACAACTCGGGCATTGTGGAAGGACTCATGACCACAGTCCACGCCTTACTGCCACCCAGAAGACTGTGGATGGCCCCTCTGGGAAGCTGTGGCGTGATGGCCGTGGGACTGCCCAGAACATCATCCCTGCATCCACCAGTGCCGCCAAGGCTGTGAGCAATGTCATCCCAGAACTGAATGGGAAGCTCACGGGCATGGTCTTCTGTGTTCCTACCCCCAATGTGTCTGTTGTGGATCTGACATGCCGCCTGCAGAAACCTGCCAAGTATGATGACATCAAGAAGGTGGTGAAGCAGGCGTCGGAGGGCCCACTAAAGGGCATCCTGGCCTACACTGAGGACCAGGTTGTCTCCTGCGACTTTAACATTGACCCCTACTCTTCCACCTTCAATGCTGGGCCTGGCACTGCTCTCAATGACAACTTTGTGAAGCTCATTTCCTGGTACGACAATGAATTTGGCTACAGCAGCAGGGTGGTGGACCTCATGGCTACATGGCCTCCAAGGAGTAAGAAGCCTGCCCTGGCCCACCCACCCCAGCAAGGACAGCAAGAGAGACCCTCGGCTACTGAGCAGATCCTGTCCCATCTCAGCCCCTGATACTGAGTATCTCCCTGACATTTTCCATCCCAGACCCCCAGAACAACAGGAGGGGCTTAGGGAGACCTAGTCTCTTGAACACCATCAATAAAGTTCACTGCACTCATCAAAAAAAAAAAAAAGAAAAAAAAGAAAAAGAAATTTTCTATTCACTCTACATACCACCCACAGATCCCACCTCCTCCCTCCTCCCTCCTCCCATCTCCCAGCCCTCCCTCCCAATCCAACCCATATCCCCACATCCCCCAAATCAAGGTCTCCCATGGGGAGTCAGCAAAGCCCGGTACACTGAGCCTAGGCAGGTCCAAGCCCCTTCCCACTGTACCAAGGCTGTGCAAGGCACTACACCACAGGCACTGGATTCCCAAAAGCCTGCCCATGCACCCCGGACAGATCCTGATCCCCCTGCTTGGGTGTTCCCCAAACAGTTCGAGCCAAACAACCGTCTTCTGTATCCAGAAGGCCTTGCCCAGTCCCCTGGGGGCTCCACAGCCACCAGTCCACAGTTCATGGGCCTCCAATAGTGTGGCTGATCTTCTCTGCACTTCTTCCCGTCATGATCTCAAAGTCCCCCGCCTGCAGAATCCCTCCTCTCTCTCATCGATTGGATTCCCAGAGCTCAGCCTGGTGCCTGGCTGTGGTTCTCTGCATCTGCCTCCACCAGTTACTGGACAAAGGCTCTATGATGATAGTTAGAGTATTCGCTAGACCAGTCACCAGAGTATACCAGTCCAGGCACCCTCTGGACCACTGCCAGCAGTCCAAGGTGGTGCCATCCTTGTGGGTTCCTGAGAGCCTCCCCAGCACCCTGCCTCTTCCTTTTCCCATGATGTCCTCATAGGTACCACATACCAAAGTTAAATGAAGACCAGATAAATTATTTAAGTAAACCAACAAATTTTATTTTTAAAAAAGGTGCCTAATTGTACCTACTATAGAAGGTTGTCATCCCACATATAAATCTCTTATTAGGATGTTAGAAATAATGCATACTGTTTATTTCTATGTTATTATATTTGCTTACTAATTGTTTCATGTCTAAAGAGAAAGGAGAATAGATTAATAAATACAAGGTAAAATATGTCAAGTAATATCATACCATCATTTTAATTACCTTATTAGATAGAAATTTCACCAGTATTTAAAAATTAATGTATATTTTAAACACAAAATCCATATAATAATCTATATAATAAATATAGAACTTCTCATTCTTTAGAAAAGTTGTTATTTATTGCCAAAAGACAGCAAGCACTCTTGTATTTATTTAATTTTCAAGTTTTAAAACATTTTAAAATTATATTTACTAATTAATTCAAATAATAACAATATTTTAAACAAAATACATATAAGTTAATTTTTAAATGAAATTACACACTGGATTATTTGACTTTCAAACTTATTTCTTCATGTCAAAAATAAGCATTGAGAATATAATTATTAAACACAAAATCTAGAATTTACTGAGTTAATGTAAATGTTACTGAGTGAAGACTGGTGATAAATGTGACAGAAATGTTGCTACTGTGTAATTAGCATGAGCAGAATTTCATTTCTATGGCTCTTCTTGCAGCTTCTTTCACTTCTTTGTTCCTGAGACTGTAAATCATTGGGTTTAGCATGGGAATCACCAGTGTATAGAACACAGACACCACCTTCTCTTGTTCTACTGAATACTGAGAACTTGGTTGAATGTAATTAAAGCTTAAGGTGCCATAGAATATAGTCACAGCAGTCAGGTGAGAGGCACAGGTGGAGAAGGCTTTCTTGCGTCCAGAAGCTGAACGGATTCTCAAAATGGCCACAGCAATGAATAAGTAGGATATGACCACAATCAAGAGAGTGCCAATGGCAATAACTCCAGAGAAGATCAAGAGCAAAAATTCATTCATGGAGGTATCAGAACATGAGAGTATCAGCAGTGATGGGATGTCACAGAAGAAGTGACCCACTACATTAGGTCCACAGAAAGACAACCTACTCAAACTTATGGTATGTGTCAAAGAGTTAATAGTTCCACCTATGACAGACCCAATGACCAGCATGGTACACTTTCCTTTAGACATGGACACAGTATATAGCAATGGGTTGACAATGGCCACATAACGGTCAAAAGCCATCACTGACAGCAAGAAGCCTTCTGTGGTAACAAGCACTCCAAAAAACAAATGTTGTACAATGCAGCCAGAGAAGGAGATGGTTTCTGTCACCACCAAGAAACTAATCAACATTTTTGGTGCAATGACTGATGAATAACAGGCATCTACAAATGAAAGACAACTGAGGAAAAAGTACATAGGTGTGTGGAGCTTGGGAGTGATTCGGATTAAGATAATCATGCCCAGATTCCCTACCAAAGTAACAGCATAAATCACCAGGAATAAGGCAAAAAGCACCATCTTCAGTTCAGCACGATCAGTCAATCCCAAAAGAATGAACTCAGTAACAATTGTACAGTTCTCAGAAGCCATTCCCTTTCTTAAATCCTGAGAAGGGAAAGACAAGGGTTTAGTGTGTCTACAGAGGAACATGGTGTTTATTAAATTCAACCAGAGACATCCATATATTATGTAATAATAAAAATGTGGATTTGGTTGACCAACATTTCTCTATTTGAAAATATCAGAATGGAGGTGATGTGAAGAGGAAAGTGGAAAAATAGGTATGTGGATATGGCTGAGGAGGAAAAGGGAGGTGAGAAGGAGGGATGAGGGTCAAAGAATATCACCCAGGTTTTCTGATAAAGCCTCAAGAAATCATATTATTTTATATTTACCTAAAATTATAAAAAAAATACATAAAATACTGCCACTTGGACTGACAGTGGGCCCCACAAGAACCATATACTAGTTCCAGGCATGAGGAAGTTCCTTTTGGTTATGGTATTCCAAAAAATTCTCAAAAATATAAAGGCTGTTTGTTTTTTACCTTACTGCCTCTAAGAGATTTGAGGGAAACCACTGTTGATGAACACACCACATACTCAGGACACAGGACTAGCTGCATCTATTCTGAAAGCTTCCTTCCTGTGGCCTAGTTTCTATAACAGCAGAGTGTTCTATGCAAGCTGACAAGGGAAGGAAGCAACCAATAGTCTTATATAACTATTACAACTATGACACACAACAATAGCCAGCCTGGCAAAGATAGTCATAAATGTTGCAATAGTGGCATACACATGTTGGCAGTAACCATCAGAAGTCTAAGCAGACTTAAGGCCAAGTCAACAAGAAGGAAATCATGCTTAATACCAGAAACCTAGCCAGCTTCACTGGGCTTATGAAATCATGGGTTTTATAAAATATTATACAACTGCCACTTTGCTAAACCAGAATAATTTCATTAATCCCTTAATACATTCTAAATCTTAATTGTATAACCACAGATAAGTATAACTCATCAAAAAAGCCTCTCTACACAGCAAGTGGAGACCAAGAGATTGTGAAAAATCCAAACCTAACGAATACTCTACATTAAAGTTTCCACATCTACAGTTCAGAGAACATCACAGAAGAAGGCATGGGAAGATTGTAAGAGCCAGAATACCAGAAAGTCTACTATGGTGTATAAACAAGACAAGGAACAATGGCAACATCAGTGGGCATGTTAACACCAAAAGGGGAAATTTTGAAGGGTCACATTCAGCCAAAGGATCACAGGCAAGTAATGACAGATGAGAGAAGGAGAATTAATTACCCTCTCTCCAGGGAGAGGGCATCCTGAATGTTATCCAATACAAAATGGCTAACCCTGAAACCATTTGCACAAAAATAGACACAGCAAGTTGTATTCCTACATTTGTTCTCTCTCTCTCTCTCTCTCTCTCTCTCTCTCTCTCTCTCTCTCTCTCTCTCTCTCTCACACACACACACACACACACACAGAATGTAACAATAAAAATGAGGGTATCAATTTGAGAGTGAGGAGGAACTGGGAAAGTCTTAGAATAAGGAAATAGAAGGTCAGTAATGATTAATTATATCAATTAAAAATGTAAAAATAAGTAACAAAAAGATTTCATAGTAGGTAGTTGCTCTAGCTATAAACTATTGGTGGAATTATTAAGACCTCTCCACGTAGTTAAAAGGGAGATTTATTTTGTGGGGTAACTTACAAGTGAAGGGATAGGTTGCAGGGTCTGGGAAAGGTACAGTGCAGTCCGGCGGTGTTCTCTGGAGAACTCTGCTCCGTCTACCTTCAGTGTCCTGCGTCCAGAAACCAACAGAACCGGCCCATCGGGATCTTGGGTTGTCAGGGTCCTCCCTTGGCCCCACCTTGTAGGAGTGACAGTTACTGAAGCCTCAATGGGGGTTGGAACTTCCAGATCAAAGCTGGAATGGCTACCCACTACAATAAACCATCTATAATGAGAAGATTTAATATATTTAGGCTCCAACTCAACTTCTTTTGATAATTTGGCCATTTTGTATTTGTAATATTATGGATAATGTGCACTATTTAATTCTCATACATAAAAATCTTATATTAAATAAAAAAAGAAATACCAGGAAGTTTAATGTTTTGACTTTCATTTTTTCAGTAATACAGATATGATTTGGTTTTGTAAGAAAATACATAGAAATAGTTTTCGCTGTCAAAAACTTCTGTGTAACTCAGACATGGCAGTCTCTATAGGAAGGTGATATGCCCAATCTGAATGTGATTGAAAGGAAGTCACACATTTAAGTCCAAAGTTTATTTGAGTCTTCAATTTGAATATAGAATGATCCATTGGCAAAAATCTAAAGTTAGCTGTACTGATAACAGAATTAAGCTGCAAATGAATACAACCACATAATCAGCAAAGATTATGAATCAAGGGGACTGGCTGACAGAGATAGTGACATGAAAATGTCCAAAAGTACAGATTTCTTATATATTGTAAGAATTTCTAATAATGAAGAGAGAATTGGATCACCCAACTATAAGGACAGATGTCTCATCTTGTTTGTTTCAAAACAAAAGCTTCAGACTTCATAGACATGATTGTAGCAGGAATCTTAAAAGTTCTTATTAATAAAAAACAAACCTGAGACCAGTTATTGGGGTGAACCCTGGAAGATCAGAGAAACAGAACAGGCCACAGCCACCTCACCTCGCTGGATCCTCAGCTGATCTTGTTTCCTCAGACTGGAGGCCTCTGTGTCCTCATCCAGAATGGGTCTCAGCTGAACTGCTGCTTAGAAGCCTGAAAGCTTAACCAGCCAAATGCTTAACCAGGCCAAAAGTTTCTAGTTCCTGGTCCTCACACCTTATATACCTTTCTGCCTTCTACCATCACTCCCTGGGATTAAAGGCGTGAGTCACCACGCTTGGCTGTATCCATGAATAGATAGATTTCTACCTCTGGAATGCTAGGATTAAAGGCGTGTGCTACCACTGCCTATCCTCTATGTTTAATATTGTGGCTGTTCTGTCTCTGACCCCAGATAAGTTTATTAGGGTGCACAATATTTCAGGGAACACAATACCACCTCATATGATATTTAGAGTAAACATAATTTACATTTATATTTGTGATTACTATTGATACATAAATGTTTGCATAAATAATGTTTTCATGTATTATACATAATTCTAATTATGCATGTTATTTTTACATACAGACATGAAAGTTATCATTTTAAGTGTATATAATTGTAATTAGCAATTGCCTTGCAATACTACTTGTTTAAGTCTCCACCACAAATAATCAAGTTCAATTATTCAGTATTTGATTAAATTTATTTTTATGAGTTTTTGTCCCTTGATTAGAATAGAAATTGCTTTTATCTATCTATATTTGTCTCAATCATCCATAATATATTTGCAAGCTGAAAGAAGGTATGTTTCTCAGAATGAAGAAGAAAATAAATGATAAAATGTGTGGTATCTATACCAGTTTTAATAATTTAATTTGCTTAAAATATTTCAATTGTAAGAAATAGAGAATGGGTTGATATTATCCCATCCTGGGATTTCAGTATGTTGCCATTACTTACTGTATTTATTTGATGGATTAGCTTATGTTCTCTCAGCTTTGATATAATTAAATTTGCATTAAAACATTTTATAAGGTTGGGGATTTAGCTCAGTGGTAGTGTGCTTGCCCAGCAAGCACAAGGCCCTGGGTTCAGTCCTCAGCTCTGAAAAAAAAAATTTATGAAAGGAATAAGGATATACTGACTGAAACAGATGTATATTAAATGTCGAATGTGTATCAATAATAAGTCAGCAATATATACCTAGACAAAACCTATCTGAGTATCTATTTATTACCTTCTATTGTGTTTTTGAAGGAAAGATAGAGGTCACATAATTATAAATATGTAAAATGTATTAATTTAACCAATTACATTAACTTAATTTTCAACCTGAAACTTCTTTGAGATGAAAATTAAAGAAGTGAAAATTATCAATTTATATGTTCCTTTGATAAATTACTAAACTGCACAATTTATTGATTTTTTATATTCTCCCTTGAAAGTGCTACACAATGGTAACAAAAATAAAAGAACCACCAAGATATCATTATAATACTAAAAACTGAACTTAACAGAATACCGTATTTAAAAATTTCAAAACAACACTCAATAACTGCAAGCATATGATTAAATGGAATGAAATAAGTTACAATTTTAACTAAAGTTAAATTCCCAGGTTTTGAACTAGTTCCACACATAACGATGGAAAGGCCAATGTGGTTGTGAACAGTCTCTACCAGCATAGGCAGTAGTCGGTTTTCAAACACTTCAGAAGTTGTATAGGTAGAGTTCTCTTCTAACTCTCTGATCCATCATTTAGAGCAGTAATGAAAGAAAGGATATTTTCTCAAAGAAATTCTTTCAAAATAGTTATAATTCGCAGGCACATTTGAATAAATTGAGTTCCAAATATTATTTGGAAATTTAATTGTATAGTTTAATATTGAGTATCAGGTAGTTTATAAAATGCAAAAAAAAAGAAAGCATTTAAACATTGAGTTAATGACTTCTAATATTTTAATTAATATATGGTATTATTGAGTAACACAAATATACTTCTATATACTATACTTAATGTAAATAGAAAGTTTTCTAAAACAAATGTAACTTACCAAAAAAATTAATTTATAGATTCAACTTTAAAGACACTGGATCTTTTCCCATTGTTTCTTCACCTTACTAAAAGTGAATTTTATTTAAAATAAGGCATTTAAATTATTAAATATATCAGAGTATGTAACTGAAGGGGGTCTACAGTAAAATATTTAAAGGAAAATGTAACAGTTGATACATAACAAAACAAAAAACAAATGAATAAAATTTAACATATTTCTCTAAGAGAACAAATTAGGTAAAAGAATCAGAAATATATATATTTCTGTCAATGTCTGGTGAGACCTTGCAGCTTATTCAGTATGTGGAGTTGCACATGAAACCTTAAGAAACAGTATCCTCAAGGGACTTCATGATTTCCGATGATTCAAATATTCCCCAATGGGTATAATTAACTACAAGTAAAGAACAAAACATATAGCATTTTGAATTCAGTAAAACGTTACAAAAAACAGACTGCCTGAAGCGTAAGGATCCACAGGCTGAATGCCCCAGAGAGCTAAGTTAGAACCAAACACAAGAAGAGAAAATAAAAGATATCAATATAATGATGCCACTCAATATTCTGTTATTCTCATAGATTGTTGCCTAGCCCAATTGTCATCAGAGAGACTTCATCTCTAAAATATTGGAAACAGATGCAGAGACCCACAGCAAAACATTAGGCTGAGCACGGAGAATGCTGCTGAAGAGAGGGAGGAACGATTTTAGGTCAGAGGGATCACGAACATCACAAGAAAACCCATACAATCCTGGGCTTATAGGAGCTCACAGAGACTAAATTTACAACCAGCAAGCCTTCATGGGACTGACCTAGGCAATCTGAATATATCTGACAGTTGTGTAGCTTGGTCCTTTGTGGGACTCATAACAGTGGGAACAGAAGCTGTCTTTGACACTTTGGCTGACTTTTGGGGGCATATTCCTCCTACTGGGTCACCTTGCTCAGTCTTAATACATGGGGAGGTGCTTAGACACAATGCAACTTGATACGCCATGTTTTGTTGATATCCATGGGATGCCTTTCCTTTTCTGAATAGAAAAGAAGGAGGAGTGGATGGGGGCCCAGGGCAGAGAGAAGGTGGCGGGGAGGGACTGGAAAGAGAGGAGGGACAGTAAACTGAGGTTAGAATGTAAAATTAATTAATTAATTTTAAAGATGTTACAGAAACAGTAATTGAAAACAATTGAGTAATGATGAAGTGTCACCTCAGTGACACAAAGTGAGATGTTACCGGAATAAACACCACTGGTGTTTCTACACACATGCACAAGGGGAGGCACATGACAAATGTTCCTACCTTAAACTTTCTTTGGAAGCAACAGACATTTTTTTCTGTCTCTGTCTCTGCCTTTCTCTCTGTCTCTCTGTCTCTCTGTCTCTGTCTCTCTCTCTGTTTCTGTTGTTGTCTTTCCTCTCTGTCTCTCTGTCCCTCTGTTTCTGTCTCTCTCTCTCTCTCTGTTTCTGTCGTTGTCTTTCCTCTCTGTGTCTCTGTCTGTCTGTCTGTCTGTCTGTCTCTCTCTGTCTCTCTGTCTCTCTGTCTCTGTCTCTCTTTCTCTCTCTCTCTCTCTCTCTCTCTCTCTCACACACACACACACACACACACACACACACACCACAGAAATATTCATAAAAATTTCCAATGACTGAAGGTGGTGAAATATTTATAAATCCAGAGTTTTGGATAACTACAAAGAAAGAGTGTCTTCTGAACCCAATGGGGAATTTGTATGTATGAAACCATGAGAAATGGAATATTATGCATAAGCACATTGCAACCTCAAACCAAAGCAAATTTTAGCAAAGAGAAAGGATTTGGGCATGAAGTCCCACCTACAGCTAAGGATGTATTATCAACTAATAGTTGCTATGAGAGTGATAGCCAGTAGTCCTTGGTAGGCTGGGCATGCTGTAGTGTAAGGCCACACATGCAAATTGTGTGTGTGTGTGTGTGTGTGTGTGTGTGTGTGTGTGTGTGTGTGTGTTTGGCCAGCACATATTGGACTTGGTGTTTTTTATTTTTTTTTAAAGAAGACACAAATTTGGTCAGTAGGAAAGGTACAAAGGATCTGGAGGGAGTTGTGGACAGGAGCAAATTTGGTCCAGACCAACCCTCAAAGAATTAATGTAGAAATTAGTGAAGAGAAACCAGAGAAATCTCAATAAAATAAATTCATGTTACACATTAAGGTCTTACAAAAGCAAAAAGAATCCAATTCCTAAATAAGTAGACGGGAAAAATTATTAAAATCTTTAGAAGAACATTCTAAAAATGCTAAAAAGAAAAAATAAATATCATGAAGTTTGAATTATCAGCCTTTAAAACATGTATACAAGTAACATTATACACATTGAGCACGGTATATATATCAACAATTAATGAAAAAAGAAAGGAAAAGTATGTGAGAGGGTTTTGAGGGAGGAGAAGAAAGGGAGAGATGATGTAGTTGTATTATATCTCAAAAATAAAATTTAAAAAAGAATCAATTAAGCATGAAGTTGGTTGTTTGAAAAGTAAAACAAGATCGACAAACCCTTAGGCAAATTAACCAAACAAGAAAGTCAATGTTAGCAACAGCAATGATGAAAAGAAGGATATTGGAGAGATATAATGAAATTCAGAAACACCTTTTGAAAATGCTTTAAATCCAGTTTCTCTGTAGCTGAAGGGTTTTTTTTGTGTGTCCCACCCAGTCCACAACTGTTCAGTCCAAGTAAACACACAGAAGCTTTTATTAATTAAAATTATTTGGCCATTAGCTCAGGTTAACTACTGACTAGCTCTTATACTTAAACTCAGCTCATTTCTGTTATTCTGTATGTTGCCAAGTGTTCTGTGGCTTTTCCTGTGTGCCATTACGTGCTGCTCCCTGGATGGCAGGCTAGTGTCTTATGATTCAGGCTTCCTCTTTCCAGAATTTTCCTTGTCTGTTTATCCTGCCAACACTTCATGCCTGGCTACTGGCCAATTAGCTTTTTATTAAATCAGTGTACAAAAGCCTTATCCCACAGCATTTCCCCTTTTCTGTTTAATTAAAAAGCTAAGTTTTAACTTTAACATAGTAAAATTATATATAACAAAACAGTTATCAAGCAAGAATGATAGTTCCAATATCTAGTCTATTTATATTCGGCAAATTTAAAGAAAATGTTTTATTTATCTTATATTTGTGAGTTTAAGGTTTTATATTTAACTTTTCTTTTATCATAACAAAAGAAAATTACAACTATAAATATCTAGTCTTTAACTACATCAAAGACCTCAGAAGGATATAATATTACCTAAGTAAACAGGAAGACCATTGTAAGCAACTTCCAAAAATCTAGAATGACAGAGACAGCTGGCCACCTGGACAGTTACCCAAAGTTCTTTTGCAACATTGGGGCATCTATTTTTAGTCCACAGGCCTAGAGTCTCTTAGTCACTTCTCTCTGTGTCCTGCGGATTGCAGTTTCTTCTGTGAAACAGGAACCGGAAGGACCTTCTTGTCTTGCAAAGTTTAGTGGTCACCTTTCTATGGGTCCTGTATGTCTAATCAATACAGCATTTTGTCAAGCAGTCCAGGCAAGAACAGCTTCTTTCCCAAATGGCTATTTTTGACCAGAAAAAGATAAATTCCACATGAAGTGTCTTTGATGTCCATCTTTCTCTTTGAAGTAAATCGGAGTGCCTGGGGCAAATATGTCTCACTGTTCAGAAAGTCTTAAGTTTTTAGAACATTTTAAATGCCATATTTTGTTGTCTTTCAAGTGTTTGAAGATTACCTAACTGAAATATATCTATGTATACCTAGAAAACTTAACATGAATATAAGTTTGACTATCATAGAAGACTAATTATTAATTTGTGTTTTTTAATTATCCATTACAATTTAAATGAGCTGCACAAACATAATACCTTAAACAAGAATAGAAATATTCATACAGTATAGCAAAATTCTTTAAATTTGTATCAAAAAACTAAAATCTATACCAATGTAAAACATTTTAAACAAATTGCTCTTTAAAAGTAGGTTCAACAATTCACCCTTTTATGTTATTTATCATACCTATATCCTATATTTTCCCCACAACATTTCTCAATGCCAAAATGTGCAGAAAAATTTGAAATTATTGTAGATACTGAGTCAAGCTCTCTTCTTTCCTTCTAGTTACCTTCAAGAGGGTCCTAACTATATGAATGTTGAATTAAAATTTCACTAACACTTGCTTGTGGTGTCTAATTCATTCCTTGAGTTATAATTAATTTTCTATATGAGTAAATCTAGAATGAAAGGAAGATTTTTGTCCTCTCAAATTAGTAAACAAGTTGATTATTTTATATTTTAATAATATTTTATGTATGGGCCTATAGAAATAAAAATATCATAATAAATTCTATATTAAAATCTGAGAAGTTAGTTTAATTTAGGACCCCCTTAAAATAAAAAAAAATTGCAATTAAAATTCGGCAAAAGATAGCCGGACAGTGGTGGTGCACACCTTTAATCCCAGCACTTGGGAGGCAGAGCCAGGCGGATCTCTGTGAGTTCGAGGCCATCCTGGGCTACAGAGTGAGTTCCAGGAAAGGCGCAAAGCTACACAGAGAAACTATGTCTCGAAAAACCAAAAAAAAAAAAAAAAATTGGCAAAAGTTAAGAATGGCAGTGTTCTCTTGGGGGATTTTTCCTTTCTTTAATAAGTATGTAGTGACCTTTCCTTTCCCTATCTCTTTTGATTAGCTTTGCTTGGAAGTCTATTTTGTCAGATATTAAAATGACTACACATGCCTGCTCCTTCGGTCTATTTCCTTGGAATGTCTTTTCCACCCTTTTACCCCAAGGTGATCTCTATCCTTGATATCAAGGTGTGTTTCTAGGATGCAACAGAAGGATGGATCCTGTTTTTGAATCCATTCTGTTAGTCTGTGGCTTTTATTGGGGAATTGAGATCATTGATATTGAGATAAATCATTGCTGTTTCCTGTGATTTTGTTGTTGTTGTTGTCATTGTTGTTCTCTCTCTCTCTCTCTCTCTCTCTCTCTCTCTCTCTCTCTCTC
>CABHPH010145652.1:0-28644 GCA_902168325.1 Peromyscus nudipes | reverse complement strand
GTGAGGGCTGGATACAGGTGCTTTGTGAGGGCTGGATACAGGTGCTTGCAGTGCAGTTGTTTGTGATGTCTGCTGAGTAACGAGCTGCTCTCGCACTGAGCATTTTAAATGCTAAGCCCACACCAAGGAGCAAGAATTTGAGGCTGATGGGGCTGGAGAGATGGCTCAGTTGTTAAGAGCATTTGCTACTCTTCCAGAGGACCTGGATTTGGTTCCCAGAACCCACATTGGGCAACTCACAACCACTGGTAACTTTAGCTCCAGGGGTTTCAATGCCCACTTCTGGCTTGTGTGGGTACCCACACATACATAGCCACAGACATATAAATAAAAATGTTTTTAAAAACCTAATAAAAAGAGAGAAAGAGAGAATTTGAGGTTAGCGTGGTTCTGAGTTCCCCTTAAGACACTGAGGCTTCGTCTCTGCCTCTTTTGCAGATTATGGGACGACCTGGACCTCTGTGTCCGGGAGCATGTCCCCGGTGCTGTGGACAGGAGGCTTTACATGGGGCCTCCTCATGGCATTAGCTCACACTGCAGAGATGCTGGGGGGAGCAAGGAGGAAACCGTATGTCTCTGGTGGCATAGCCTCAGGGGCCACCAGCACCCCCTTATGTCTTGCCAGGAAAAAGTGCCTCATGGGCAGGTGTATGACAGCTTGTAAGTGCAGCAGAAGCTAAAGGGGCGGGGAGGAGATGGTGCGAGCTAATGGGCTCAGTACCACGGAGGGAGCACGGTGGTCCAGGGTCAAGTGAAGTTCCAATAGACAGTGTCGCCTCAGGGTGCATCTCAGGTGTCAGAGCACAGAAGCAGCCAGGTGCGGGGCTGAGCTGGAACCTGGCACCTGCAGAGAGCCAACCTGCCCAGGGTCAAGGTTGCATTCCCGGAGTTAGGCGTGGGCAGGAAGCCTACATGAGGGCAAGCCACGGTCGTGGTATGATGGGCATTGTGCCATCTTGAGCTCAGGTACAGTCCTGTCTGCCCAGGAAGTGCTGGTTTGACGGTGAACCCACATGTTCCCCATCCTCTTCTGTTCTCCACTGCAGCCCAGCCTTTACCTTCCCCCACCCCATCAATCCTGTGGCCTACCAGCAGATCCTGAGCCAGCAGCGGGGCCTGGGCTCAGCCTTCGGACACACGCCACCCCTGATTCAGCCTTCACCCACCTTCCTGGCCCAGCAGCCCATGGCGCTCACCTCCATCAGCACCATGCCTACCCAGCTCAGCAGCAACAGCAGCAATTGTCTAAATGATGCCAACCAGGTAGGTGGGTGCAGAGAACCGGAGGCAGCCACTGCTGCTCACCCAGCCCCTGAGGGCAGGTCATGCTAGGAGCTGGTAGAGATCTCTGCACTTTGGCCTAACTGGTTTGCTGTGGAAATATTAAGATGTGTTACATTCACTTATGCTGTGGAACATTTGTTTAATGATGAAAAGACATGTTACATTTGTTTGATTAAATAAAATTAACCTGCAGTCAGGAGGCTGAGTCAGCAACTAGCTGACAGGAAGTGGTAGGGAGGAACCACGTGTAGCTAGGCTTCTTACGTCCAGGCAGAGCAGAAGGACGCTGGTTGGTTGGGAAGATTCGAGCAAGGAGAGAAGGTCAGCTATTTGCTATTCAGCCTCTCTGAGCGAGCAGAATTTCACCTCAATCTTTAAAGCCTGAATTCTAGAGAGGGGTAGAGATCTAGATAGAGTTCCCTTTAGCGGCTGTGAGAGAGTTTTTGGTGCCTGAGGGAACAGAATTCCTGCCAGCTGCAGCCCTTGCCGCAGAACAGCGGCTGGTAGCTGCAGAGTTGCAGTTGCTGATTAGGACAACCGTCGCTTAAGAAGCAGCCACTGAATTTATAGAACAACTCTGGTCGGTTGCTTTTAGGACAGAGGCCACATGATGGGAAGGGCCTTACACTGAGCCAGAAGGCCTGGCCTGGGCACGGGGTAAGCCCCCATCACTCAGTCTGTCCTCTGTCCAATAAGCGTGAAGGGCTGGAGCAGTGCTTCAATGTACAGGGTCCTGTGCCACACAGAAACACTACACACCTCATGTGAAACAAGGTATCTGGGCTCCCCTGCCTCAGCTGGGCCTGGTTGGAGGAGCAGTCCAAGAGACTCAGTTTTTGATGCTTCAAAAATGCAGAAGGGTGGGAAAGCTAAGGAGATAAGTCAGTGGGTGAAGAGTTTGCTTTGCAAGCATGAGGACCTGAGTTTGATCCCCAGTATCCACATTTAAAAAGACAGGCACTGACGGGCAGTGATGGCACATGCCTTTAATATCAGCATTCAGGAGGCAGAGGTAGGCGGATCTCTGAGTTCGAGGCCAGCCTGGTCTACAGACTGAGTTCCAGGGCAGCCAGGGCTACAGAGAAACCCTGTCTCAAAAAATAAAAAATAAATTTAAAAATAAAAAGCCAGACATGGTGTTACATGTTTGTAATTCTAGCACTAGGGAGGTGGGGAGAGGTGGATCTCTGGGGCTTAGTGGCCAGCCAGCCTAGCCTAACTGGGGAGTCCTAGGTCCCAGTGAGAGACCCTCAAAAAGTGTGAGTGATGACTAAGAAACATACTTAAGAGTAACCTCTGATCTCCACATACGTGCGTGTACATGAACACAAATATACAGATGTGAACCCGCACATAACGCGTACTACACACGTATGTGTACACACACATCCAAATACAGGGTTATCCTAGATGGTCTATGTGGGCAAACTCCAGAGGCACAGCTCAGATAGAATTCAGGGGTCCTCTGCCTTGTGCCCGTGTGACAGACTGTCCCCTGCCTCCTCCCCCAGAACAAGCAGAGCAGTGAGTCCGCTGTGAGCAGCACCGTGAATCCCATCACCATTCATAAGCGCAGCAAGGTCAAGACTGAGGCCGAGGGTCTGCGGCCAGCCTCCCCACTAGGACTGACGCAGGTAACCTGCTGCCCACTGCCACTGTCCTTGGGCTGGGACCAGGCTGGGTCTCCTGGTTTGGCTGATGTTGGGCACTAGTGGTGAATGGATGGGAGAAAGGAGAGGAACAGATGGAGGAAGGGATGGGTGGGTGGGTGGATGGGTGGGTGGGTGGGTGGATGGATGGATGGATAGATGGATGGATGAATGGATGGCCATCTGCAGAACTTAGAAAGTCAGAGTGTAGGTGGGCTCACAGAGCCGTGACCCTCTTAACTCAGCACCCTGCACATATATCATCTTTATCGAATACAAATGATTAATGAATGAATGAATGTTCTACCCTTCCACCTTGCTACATGTGCTAAATGTATGGCCAAATTAATGAATGAATACGTATGTTTCCTTCCCTTCCACCTTGCTTCAGGCTGCAGTTATCCCCACCTATAGCCTCAGCCAAGGGACTGAGCTGCTCAAGTCCCCTGAGTGGCTCTGGTCCTTAAGGCTGACCCCTTTCCTGGAGCTCACTGCTCACACTACATCCTTTACTACTGGTGCTCCTGAGTAAGGGGACTTGCAGACACTTGGATGCCAATTGCTGGGTCACTTCGGGTGGGAGGAAGGATACATCCTGATGGGGAGAGTAAGGATGGAACAACTGTGGCCTGGGGCCAGCAAGGATTGGGCCAGCCTCCATGGAGAGCCCTTCGGAAGCCTTGCTGTTTGCTGTGCTCCCTGGGAGGACAGGCAGGCCATTGCTGCTCTTGGAGCAGGAGCCTGCCGCTTGACTACCAAGATCTACTGACCTTGGCTTTAGGCCTCCTAGCCCCGAGTCCTCACAGTGGCGTACTCTCCATCTATTACTCCGAAGTTCCCAGCCACCAAGGATGCTCGGGGCCTCCAGTCCCTGGCTCCCAGAATCTGCTGGCCCATCCTTTATCAGGACTGTAAACCATCAGGCATGCTCTAGGCACTTAATTTTCATGAAATATTGGGTCCTCTTATTGTCAGGCAAACAGAGGGGTTGGTGACAAACTCTTCTCCTGTCACTGACACCAGCGCCAGTCTGAACATGATGCATAGTTTCCACGAGGCTGGCCGTCATGGGGAGGGGGTGTGTGCTGGAATTGATGGGGACAGCTCACATCCAGGGAAGATAAACATGCAGGAATGTTGAGGACAGGGAGGGGGCCAGGGATGGGTGCTTGCCAAGCACCTTGGAGTCTCACTCCCCATCTGTGGGTGGAGCCTTATTACTGCCCTATACTCTAAGAAGGCCACCCAGAGGTCTTTCTTCTTCCTGCTCAGCACCCAGAGCCCTTTAAAAACAAAACAAAACAAAACTGTTTTTCAAGGGGCTGGGAAGATGATCCAGTCAGTAAAGTGCTTGCCACATAAGCGTGAGGACCTGAGTTTGAATCCCTAGCATCCATGCAAAAAGCTGGACACGGTGACATGTACCTATAATCTCAGTGCTGGGGAGGCAGAGACAGGTGGATCCCTGGGGCTTGCTGGTCAGTCTCACTGCATCAGCAAGCTCTCGGCTCAGTGAGACCCTGTCTCACTAAAACAAAGCGGGCGGTGACTGAGGAATGACAGCTAAGGCTCTCCTCTGGCCTTCAATTCATGCACAGCGGTGTACCTGAACACACACACACACACACACACACACACACACTCATGTCCATGCTGACGAGACCCTTAACCAGTCTGCACAGATAGGAATAAGGACCATGCTCTATGTCTCTCTGTCCTATACATGCATGAGTGTGCATGCCCATACACTCACGCACATACACATGCACACAATCATTATACAGAGTTACATAAGCCCAATTTCATATAAGTGCATAATGTAGCATATTCTCCCCATACCCTGATTCCCTCTACCCTCTCTCTAGCGCCCCCTTGTTCCCCTTGAACAAGTTCTCCTCTACTCCATGCCGTCTGTACAGATAGGAACACAGGTAAGGACTCACAAGCGAGAGAAGGGATGCAGCACTTGTCTTTCTGAGATTGATTTATTTCCTTACTGTGGTTATTTTGTTGCATCCGTCCAACTAAAATCGAGGAGACAAGAGTGTCCACTTTCCCGACTCTTGTTCAACACAGAGCTTAGAGTTTCAGCTAGCGCGATATGATGAGAGGGGATGTAAATGGGATACAAATAGGAAGGGAAGGACTCAACGCATCCTTATTTGCAGATGACGTGACCCTATTCATGCATGAGGCCCTAAAGCCTCCCCTGGAAACCTCTCAGAGTTGATAAACATTTGCAGCAGAGTGGCATGATGCAAATGAACACACAAAACTCTGTAGCCTTCTTATACACCAGTAACATGCAGAGAAAGAAACCAGAAGAGCAAACTGGGCAGGGTGGACAGTCCTGGGATCCCAGCACTCTGGGGGTGGAGGCAGGAGGACTGGGGATGTAAGGCCAGCCTGGGCAGCACAGTAAATGCTTGAGCTCTATGAAGCCCTGTCTCAAATAAATGAAGAGATGGGGCCACAGGAAGACAATCCGTTCACAGTCACCGCAGAGGGCTTTCCCACACGAGGAGACAGGCTCCGTGCCACGCCAGAGTAGAAACGACAGAAGAGTAGTGACTTTACTCTCTGCTGAAGCCCTTAAACTGCAAACTCGGAGAATCCCTGCTTTGGCCTTGGAGCAGCCCACCACTGGGCCTGCTGGTGCCCAGTTCTCTTGGTGCAGTCTAAACTGAGCAGAGTGTATGGGTAGTGAAGATGTTTTCAGGTTTTTTTGTTTTGTTTTGTTTTGTTTTGTTTTGAGACAGGGTTTCTCTGTGTAGTTTTGGTGCCTGTCCTGGATCTCACTCTGTAGACCAGGCTGGCCTTGAACTCACAGAGATCCACCTACCTCTGCCTCCCGAGTGCTGGGATTAAAGGCATGCGCCACCACCGCCTGGCGGAGTAGTAAAGATGTTCCCAGACATTCTTCTGTTGCACTGCTGTATTAGGAGACCTTCTGGCCTCCTCTACGGGCTCATCTCAACAGCCCCTAGCTCCTGGATACCCGGAAGTGAGGCGTTATCCTGACTGACCTCAGTGTAGCTAGTGAGCTTACATCAACATAGTGGCAGCGTTGTCCTCTGCAGAACAAGGGCATTTGTTGAGAGGGTCCCTGATGGTGAACCAGGAATCCCTTTTGAAAGAAGTTGCAGCCCCAATGCAAAATCAGAGAAGGCCTGTGTCTGTGGGCCACCATGGGAAATCCTGCACTTCTGAGGTAAGCTCACTTTCCCTAAGTGACCCGTGCCAGTGGACACTAGGGTTCTTAACCTGGCAAGAGCTTGTCCCTGTTAACCAGCAGTTTCTTTCTTTCTTTTTTTTTTTTTTTTCTTGGTTTTTCGAGACAGGGTTTCTCTGTGTAGTTTTGGTGCCTGTCCTGGATCTCACTTTGTAGCCCAGGCTGGCCTCGAACTCACAGAGATCTGCCTGCCTCTGCCTCCCTAGTGCTGGGATTAAAGGCATGCGCCACCACCACCCGGCCAGCCAGCAGTTTCTTGATTTCCTGGAGGCTCTTCCTTAGTTTGTTTCTTTGTTTTGCAGTACAGGGAATGAAACCGGTGGTCTTGTGCATGTTAGGCTAACACCCTTGAGCTGTATCCACAACCCAGAAGCTCTTTCAGAGAAACAGGATACATTCCTGCTGTTTTTTTAAAAAAAGTTCAACTGTAAAGCAAGTCCTTATAACTGCCTCTGGCCTTGCTTTGGCTCCCAGAATGCCTAGCAGATCCATTGAACACTGGATTGTCCTCAGCGGACTTCACAGGCCCTCCTTGGACCTTGCCACCCAGCCTGGGGCACCTGCACCTGTCCGAGGCTTTTTCTTTATATCTTTGAAATGGCCTCATAATCCTAATGTGGTCAAAGGAGTGTTCCATTTCCATGGTGTCGCTGTCATAAAACTCTCTGACCAAACACAAGTGGGAGAGAAAAGGATCAATTCGCTTACACTTCCAGGACAGGCCCATCCCCAAGGGAAACCAGGGCAGGAGCTTGAAGCACAAGTCTTGGAGGCTCTGCTCGCTGCTTCCTGCTCAGCTAGCTTTCTTATGCAGCCTAGGACCATCTGCCTTAGGCATGGTACCACCCACAGGTCCTGTTACATCAATTAACAAGACAGCCTCCACCACCACCACCCAACCCCACCCCACCCCACACACACAAACTGCCCACCGATCTGATCTAGGCTGTCCCTCAAGTGAGGCTCCTTTCTCAGGTGACTCTTAGGCTGCGTCAGGGTGACAGTTCAAGCTAACCGGAAGGGGGACAGAAGCCCAGATCTAGGCTACTCCAGACCCAGGATTTGCTGCAGAGAGGAAAGGTCTCTCTCCCTGAGCCTCAGTTTCTCTGGCTGTGAGACAAGAATGAAGAGCCGGAGTTTGGAGCTGTGGCAGGGAGGCGTGCCTGACAGCAGTCTATGCATCCTCTCTGCAGAGTGTCTGAGAGTCAGTGGCACTGTGCTGATGTGAGCTGAGTGCCCATGTGCACCTGGGGAAGAGGAAACAGTGTGAAAAACGATGATTTGGAAAGGGCAAGGACTTGGGGGGGATTCTCCTTTGTCCAGGCAGGACCCCCACACACTTAACAGGGTTTCCATCTCCAGCGACTATAGGGCTCACCTGAACTACCAATAGTGGGAACCAAACACCGAGGCAGAGGTCAGGGCCTTCTTTACTCCTACTCACACGCAAATCAGGAGGGAAGGATGCGCTGGCCAGAATGAGATAGAGCAGGAAGGGCCCAGGACTGTCGCCTGGCACAAGTGGTTTCATTAGGCTGAGCCGAGGAAAGCGGGGAATGAGTGTGACTCTGTGTGCACATGCTGTGTGTGCACACATTGTGCATGCATTGTGCATGTGCGTATGTATATACGCGAGTACATGCATTGCGTATGTGAATGTGCGTCCACACCCGTGCCAGCCTGGAGTCCTTAGTATGAACCCCTGAGGCTAATCTCACCCTATCCCTAGGACGGGGTAGCCAGGTGTGGCTCATGTGGATGTGGTCTTCCCTCCTCCCAGGAACAGCTGGCCGATCTCAAGGAAGACCTGGACAGGGACGACTGTAAGCAGGAGGCCGAGGTGGTCATCTATGAGACCAACTGCCGCTGGGCAGACTGCGCGAAGGAGTACGACACGCAGGAGCAGCTGGTGCATGTAAGCCTCCGACCCCAGCTCCCGCCTAGGGGTGCTGAGCCCCAACCACAATGGACCTAGAGCCTTCCAAGGCCCGTGCTGCAGAGAAGGGGCTGAAGGGGGAGCCCCGTCCTTTGCAAGTGGGAGGTATGGTGACCAGATGCCTTGGAGCCTCCTGGCCCCACCCCAAACACATACGTGGAAGTCCAGGAACACACAGAGTGTGAGAACCGGGAAACTAATAATGAAGAGGAGCCTTCTCCAACTCGGGGAGGGGGCAGCAAGGCTGCCTGCTCCTGGCTGCAGTCCACACGCCCAGGAAGTTCCTTCTGGAACTGGAATCTGTATTTTCAACCTCTTTGGAGTAAACGATGGGAGAGGCAGTAGTCAGAGCTGTGTGCTGCATGTTCAAGCTCTTAGGTTAAAGGGGAGTGAGCAGTGCTTGGGCTGGAACTGGGCTCAAGCAAAAGGACAGAGGCGGCGATGATGTAAACAGCGTGCTCAGTGCCTGGGGAGACAGCTCGGTCAGCAGAGTGCTTGGAAGGCCTGGTGTTAGTTCCCAAGAACCCTTTTAAAAAAGGACTGGGTGTGGTATCGGATGCTTTTAATCCTAGCAGTGAGGAGGCCAAGAGAGATGCATGCCTGTGGATCTCAGGCCAACCAACTAGCCCGCCTGGTGAGTTCCAGACCACTGAGAGTGTCTGCCTCAAAAACCAAGGGGGAAATACCAGCAGACAGAACCCCTCAGCTAGATCCTATCTTATCCAGGAAGGGCTGCTCCAGGGCTATCTCTGTGGCCCTAGGGGATCCTATCTACCTGGCCCTGGAAAGATTAGTCTGCTCTGCAAAGAGGATCTGCTTTTGCCTAGCACTGCCTCTCCGCTCTCTGGGAAGACGGATGGCAAGCCAGAGCCCCCATCCATTATTAACAATTTGTCGCTAAGTAAACCAATAAGAAAAAAATGAAAGGCGTAGTCAGGAAGCATTTTTCTCATTTGAAAGGCTTTATGAATGGAAACGGGAGGCTGGTAGGAGAAGGTTCTTCTGGACGTCCAAAGGGCTGCTATTTTACTTGCTCCCAAGGTGGTGTTATCTATGCATGACAGTTGGGCATGCTGCACAGGGCATCAGGCCAGCGGCTTTTCACCTTCTAGGACAAGGTGCTGCCAGAGCCTGCCACTCAGTTCTGGGCAGCTGTGTGGACTGTAAATGTCTTTGTCTGGAAGAGGCTACAGCACATGAGTTTGCGTTTCCTCCGAGTACCTTGTAAAATACAAAGTCGGGCAGTGGCGGTGCCGTGTCCTTGGCTGACCCTCCTCACTCATCTCGGCCGTTTAGCCCCAGGGTCAGCCTGGCACCATGCCTTGAGCCCACAGCCAAGGGTCAGGAGCTAGCTGTAGCCTCCCTCAGAGGCAGAGCCGAGCAAACTCCATTCCCCACTGGTAAGACCACTCCTTTGCACATCTCTGAAGCAAGAATATCAGTATGTTGGCCTCACTGCACACTTAGCCAGCACCTGGTGCTTGTACCTCAGGAACATCACCATAATCCCATGTTCCCATAGGCCTGGCCCTGAGCCTCGCCTGGGGTACGTGGGCTGCCTTTAATCACCAGTAAACTGAGGGAAGGAGCCAGTGAGATGGCTCAGTCCGACAAATGCTTGCCATGCAAACCTCAAGACCTGAGTTCTGACCCCCAGCACCCACATAAAAGGCCAAGTGTGGGGTGCTTCGTCTATAGTCCCAGCACTGGGGAGATGGAGACACAAGGACCCCTGAAGCTCACTGGCCAGCTGGCCTTGCTGAACTAGTAACCCCAGGTTCAGTGAGAGACCCTGTCTCAAAAAAATGCAGGGGAGAGTGGTGGGAGGCCAGGCCGTGCTGGCCTCTGGCCTCCATGCACACCTGCATTCATAAGAGCACACACCCACCAACACAATAGGAGTATTTGGGGTGGGGGTTGGGTGCAGGGTCTCACACGTGCTAGACAAGCAGTCCACCATTGAGCTCCGCCCCCAGCACTGGCCCTTGATAGCAAATTGGAAAATGCAGACGGGACAAAGAGGTGCACTAGCTGGGAATTATCCCAGGTGTCACGTGCTCTTATGGGTCATGTGGGCAGGTCAGTGACCTCTACACACGGGATAGAACGGGCATGACAAGGGTCTCAAATGGTGAGTGGGGGTGGGAGACACAGCTCCAGGCTGCTGACGGCAGCCATCAGAAACATCGGCTCAGATTAAACTGAGATTCATGACTTCACCACCACAAAGGATTTCAGGATCAGTCAGTAAAAAGCAGAGATGGAGTTTGTTTGTTTTTAAATGAATTCATTTATATAGTCTGTTTGTGCATGTGCCACAGCATGCTTGCGGAGGTCCGGGGACAACTTGTGGGGAGTCCGTTTTCTCCCTCTGCCGCGTGGGTCCTGGGGATCAAACTCAGGTTTGTTAGGCTTGGAAGCAGCACCGAGACCCACGGAACTTTCTCACTAGCCTCAAGTTGCAGTTTGTTAAGATGTTTTAACATAAATGTAAGCACAGAGGTTAAAAAAGAGAGAGAGAGGTTCTTAGGGGAAGGATGAAGACACACCCACTGTAGGTGTGGGCTTCTCTAGAGAAAGTCACACGTAAGTGTCTTTACAATTTAGGTGACTTTCTCAGAGGATTGCTTTCTTATTTCCTTCTCTGTTGCTGTGATGAAATGCCCAGACAAGGCAACCTTAAGGAAAAGGGTTCGTTTTCACCCACAGTCCAGGGGGCCATCCATGCTATCAGGGAAGTCTAGGTGGTCACGATGCATTCACCATAAGGAAACAGAGGAAGGGATGCATGCTGCAGCTTCTGCTCCGTGCACACCCTTGAACCACTTATGCAGTCCAGGATCCCAGTCAAGGTACGGCCTAACCAGTGGGTGGGTCTTCCTGCCTCAGTACAGTCACATGAGGTCCCATCAGCCTGCCTGGGGCCATCTCTCAGATGATTCTGGATTCTACCAGGTTGTCAATTAGCACTGTCCTGGTGGCTGTGTACCTGAGTGATCTCACAGGTGGATCCTGATGTTCACTGATAGACTTCCAGCTGACAGGGAACCTCCCTGGTTCACAGGGCTGCGCAGGAAGCTGATTTTTTTCATTGCAGACTCATTGTGAGGTTTCCAGAAAATACCTAGGAGAATAAAGCCATATTCAAGGCCATCTATGCTCAAGGCTAAGCGCAGTTTGTCACTGTTTTAACATTTTCATTTGAAAGTATTATCTCCATGTCATCAGCCTTCACAGCAAATGCTAATCATACTGGAATTCCCGGTTACCGGACAGTGAGAGGCTTCCTCCAGACTCCCGTACCCTCCAGGCTTCCGCTCCTGCCCCTCCCCTTTATCTCCTAGTAGTCTTCTGTGCCTTGGGGAAGTCAGGGGAGTGCAAGGAGTGTTACTTACCTTGGAGTTGCTGTAACCACCTACCTGACAGAGCCAGCTCTACTTTGGCCCACAGTTTGTCCGCGGTCACGTGGCTCCATGCCCTTGGTGGAGCAGAGCTGTTGGCCTCGTGGCAGATAGGAAGCGGACCAAAGGCAGAGTCGGGGTTCAGGGCAGCCCCCAAGGAGATGCCCCCACCACCACCACCAACTTCCTTCAGCAAGGTCCTATCTATGCATGGATCTTCTCTGGAAAATCCTGTGGGGGTTGGGTGGGAGGGCCTCTCAAGTCTCCAAGGCGACAGTTAAGAGGGGCGATTGATGGAAGGCTGAGGAAGTGACTCGATGGGTAAAGGAGCTTGCCGCACAAGCATGAGGGTGTGAGTTTGAACCCTCAGAACCCACATAAAAGCGAGGCACGGGAGCAGGAGTCTGTAATCCCAGGGATGCCTGGAGCGATGACGAGAGGCGGAGGCAGGAGAATCCCTGGGAGCTCCTGGGCCAGCCTTGGCATATGCAGCAGCAAAGAGAGAACAAAGTGGAAGGCGGTGAGGACTGGCACCCCAGGTTGTCCTCGGCCCCCCACCACACATGCACACTCATGCACACACACACACACACACACACACACACACCAGTGTGCACGCCCACACTGAGGTGAGTGGTCTGTATGTCCTGGGTGGAGCTTTAGGACGAGGTGATAGTCCCCTGGGGGAGGAGGGCCTCTGCACACTGGGTGGGCCCCGCTGAATAGAGAGTGAGCCACGCTCTCAGAGGGGCCGGCCCAGGGAGGTGACCCTTGAACTCACCACTCTCCTTGTCTCACCTCCCAACAGCATATCAACAACGAGCACATCCACGGGGAGAAGAAGGAGTTCGTGTGCCGCTGGCAGGCCTGCACAAGAGAGCAGAAGCCCTTCAAGGCGCAGTACATGCTGGTTGTCCACATGCGCAGGCACACGGGTGAGAAGCCGCACAAGTGCACGGTGAGCCTCCTCCCACTGCGGGCGACTCCGACGCAGTCCCTGATCCCCCCAGCACCTCCTTACGGCTCCGGCTAGTGTTTCCCAATGACAAACGCTGTCAAACTGGCTCTTGCACATTTAAAACATTTTAATCGCATTTATTTATGCGGCAGGACAGGGGAAAGAGGGTGAGACATGCAGAGAAGTCAGAGAACAGCTTGCCAGAATCTGTTTTCCCCTTCCACCATGTGGGTCCCAGGGATGATGTTCCGGACATCAGGGTTGGCAGCAAGTGCCTTTAGCCATCGAGCCGTCTCCCTGGTCCCTAGCTGTACTTCTCTGGGAAACAGAACTTGTCGTTTTGTTGCTTGGTTACAAGAATTCTTTTATAACTAGGTTTTAGATCATTACATACAGTTTGCAAATATTTTCCCAATTCTGTGTGTTGTCTTCATTTTCTGGATAATATCCTTTGAAGCACAAAAGCTTAATTTAGTGAAATCCAATTTTTAGCTGTCGTATCTTAGAAATGGCTACCTAGCTCATGGTCACAATGATTTAACCAGCCTCCTGCCTTGTTTTCTTCTAAGAGTTTGGCAAGGGGAGGGGATAAAAATAGCTCAGATGACAGAGTACCTGCCTAGCACACATGAGGCCCTGGCTTCCACTCCCAGGACCACATACACTGTGTGTGATTGTGTGTGCTTTTCACCCCAACACTTAGGAAGTGGAGGCAGGAAGACCAGAAGGTCAAGGCCATCCTTAGCTACATAGTGAGTTTGGGGCCAGCCTGGGCTATATGAGAACATGTCTCAAAAACAAGATAAAACAGGCACTGGAGAGATGGCTCAGCACTTCAGAGCACTCACAGCTCTTCCAAAGGACCCAGGTTCAATTTCCAGCACCAACACGGTGGCTCACTACCAGCTGTAACTCCAGGTCCAGAGGATCCATCACCTTCATTTGGTGCTTTGGACACCAGGCACACATGTGGTGTGCAGATATATGGATAGACAAAACACTCATACACATAAAATAAAAATCTTTCAGAACAAAACAGATGACAGTTAATAAGAGCTGGGCTATGGAGAAATCAGAATCTTCACATAATGTTGACAGGAGAAGCAAATAGTGAAGAACTGGACAGCTTATAAATATGTGTTTTGGTTTATGTAAACATCACACATACATACGTGCATGTGTGCTCATGTATTTCACGGTAAAGCTCTTGCATCAGGTCTTTGATATGTCTGAATTGCAGTCTTACACTTCCGGCCCTCTCAGTGTTTTCTAGAGGAGAGAGTAACCGTCATTACTACCATCATGCATTCTTTGGGGTGCAGAGTGGGAATGAGCGCCACAGGAGAGGGCGGGGAAGCAGGTGGAGGAGAGCCCCGGGGTCCAGCGGCCTCAGCTACATGTGGAGTGTCCTTTCTGACCTGTCTGCCTCCTTCCAGTTCGAAGGTTGCTCAAAGGCCTACTCTCGCCTGGAGAACCTGAAGACACACCTGCGGTCCCACACGGGGGAGAAGCCATACGTGTGTGAACACGAGGGCTGCAACAAGGCCTTCTCCAACGCCTCGGACCGTGCCAAACACCAGAACCGCACTCACTCCAATGAGGTACTCATGACTGGGATGTGCCTGACGTGTGGAAACGCTTTGCCCTCGACTAGTGGACAGCATGTTCTAGTTTTGTTTCTATTGCTGTGGTAAAATACCCTAACAAAAAGCAACTTTGGGAGAAAGGGACTCAGTTCAACCTATAATTCCGGGTTACAGTCTGCTGTGGGGAAGTCAAGTCGGGATCTTCAGCCGTCATACAATATCCACAGTCAAGAGCAAAATGAATGCATGCATGCTTACTTACTTGACTGCGCAGACTCAAACCTCCTGCCTAGGGAATGGTCTGCCCACAGTGGGCTGGGTCTTCCATATCAATCAGCTTAATTAAGACAGTACCTCACAGGCATGCCCATAAGCCAATCCAAAACAGACAGTGGCTCACTAAGACTCTCTTCCCACATGGTTCTGAATAGATAAAGCTAAACAGCACGAACCATATGCCAGGTGGCCCTCCCCCACCAGCCACTCTGCCTACACAGACCTGCTTATATCGGCAGGTCTATACACCACGGCCCCTCCCCCAAATAGCAGACGCCCCATAAAGTTCCATGGCACACTGACACTCTGCACCTCAGTTAATAAATACAGATGCCACCATGGGGTCCGCAGAAACTGAAATCCAAACAGAATGGCCTGAAAACTGGACATAGCGGTGCATGTTTATAATCCCAGTGCTGGGGAGGTAGAGCCAGGGAGATCCCTGGGGTTTGCTGGCCAGCCAGTCTAGCGTGGTGTGATCCAGGACAATGAGAGACCCTTCTCAAAAATCAAGGTGTATGGTGCCGGAGGAAAACCCACACACAGAGCTTCCCGGTTTCCAAGTTCTGAGCATGTCCTGAGATATACTCTTCTCTGGCCACTGAATGGCTTCTGCTGCCTGGGCTGCAGATAAGGAACCTGCCACTCAGAGAGGGGATACAAGCTCTCTGAAGCTGTGAAACTGTCCTGGGCCATTGCTTTACCCACAGTAGGTGTCTGCCCACAGAACAGCTGCCCTGATGCCATCAGTCCTTTGCACATGTGGCAGCTCCTGTCCTAGAGGGCCTGCCTCACTCAGCTCCACTGGGCCATCAGCCACCTGCCCAGAGCAAGGAGAGCCCCTGGGCAGGCCTGAGAGAGCCAAGGAAGGGACTCAACGGGAACTCCTAGTCCCAGCTAACCTATACAATCTCTGTGGTTCAGGCAGACCAGAGAGCGAGCTTGTGTGTGTGCGTGTGTGTGTGTGTGTGTGTGTGTGTGTGTGTGTAAATAATTTGACATTAATAAATGTTTTGCCTCTGTGTATATGCATCATGCATGTGCCCAGCCAGAAAAATGGGTCAGATCCCCTGGAACTGAGGTTACAGACCATTGCAAGCCACCATGTAGGTACTAGGAATTGAGCCCAGGTCATCTGCCAGAGCAACAAGTACTCTAAACCACTGAGCCATCTCTCCAGCCCTGGGGAAAAGAGTATTACTAACAGCTTAGATGCAGCATGGGCTGCAAAGAGACCTTTCTTCAGTGCACATTAGAAATTAGAGGCATTTGCCAAGGCCTCTGGACCCCTTGGGATCTCTCCAGATTGTAGCTAGCCTTGGGGAGGAGTATGGATATGTATGTGTACACCTATGTATATAGGTGGTGTGGAGATGTGTATTTATATGCACATGTATAGATGTGGGAGTAAAGTGGGTTACATATTTATATCTGTATGGATTGGAAGATTAGCATATGTAGTGTATGTGTATGCAAATATATATGCATATATATGTAAGGGTGGTACATATATATCTGTATGTAGATGTAAGATGTTCATGTGTATAAGTACCTTATGCACATGTAGCTATAAGAGCATGTATACATGTATGGAGGTAGTTAGGTGTGTGTTGTGGATTTGTATGTATGTGGTGGGTGCATATATGGAGTGTATGTGGAGCCAAGTGTGGATTTGTAAGTATATCCATGTTTGTGTAGATATGAGTGAATGTAGGTAGAGTTTTTTGTCAGGACTGTGATCAGCTCTGTTCCTCCAGCCACTTCTCAAATAACCATTTAGAGACTTATTGTCAATTATAAATGCTCAGTTGATAGCTCAGGCTTGTTTCTAGCTAACTCTTACATTTTAAATTAACCCACATTCCTTACCTTCTTTCAACATGGTACATTCATCTTGCTTCTCTCTGCATCTGCTCGAGACTCCTCTGACTCCACCCTTCTTCTTCCCAGCATTCTCTCAGCCCTGAAAAATCTCCTGCCTAGACATCAGCCAATCAGCATTTTATTAACAATGAGAACCATATTTATTTACAGTGTACAAAGATTGTTCCACAACAAGTAAGGGTGGTTTATATATGTATATGTATGCTATATATGTGTGTGAAGATATGTACAGGGTTAGGTTTATGTCTGTGATGGTTTGTGTCTGTGGATTTGAGTGGGACCAAGCCTAGGACAGAGACAAGATGTTCAGATGCTCAAGTGTACACTCTATGGCCAGGTGATTGGAAGTTTCCTTGGTCCTATCTGCTTTCAACAGAGACATGAAGGGCTAATGAGCTTGAAGTCACAGTCCCGATTCCTGGGGGAGCATGTGGGTCTTTCCCACACTCTTTCTGATCCATGTCAGCAGCTTCTTGAGCCAAGAGTCCTTTTGAGAGTGTGCCTTCTTTGCATGTGAGGGTAGTACGCCAGGTAGATCAGGAGGCCAGGCTCCTGTGGACTTGACCGGGTGTGCTCATCCCACAGGATGTGAGCATGTTGAAGCGCTTACCCCCTGTGCCAGCCAGGGCTGCCAGGGAACATGGGATGGCTTCACAACAGGTATTGCACCCATTTAGAGTTTTCCTTGGGTCCCCATCCATAACCCAGGCCTGGCCCTCTTCCTAGAAACCCTACATCTGCAAGATCCCAGGCTGCACCAAGAGGTACACAGACCCCAGCTCTCTCCGCAAGCATGTGAAGACGGTCCATGGGCCAGATGCCCATGTCACCAAGAAGCAACGCAATGATGTGCACCTCCGTGCTCCACTGCTCAAGGAGAATGGGGACAACGAGGCCGGCGCCGAGCCGGGTGGCCGGGGATCTGAGGACGGTGTGGAGGCCAGCAGCACCAGTCACACTGTGGAGGATTGTCTACACATCAAAGCCATCAAGACAGAGAGCTCCGGGGTAAGACAGAGCTGGGTGCCCAGCTGGCAGGGCGCGGTTCTCCAGCTCTGCACAAGGCCCAGAAGCCCAGCCCCCTCTGGCACCCCCTTCTCAGAATGAAACGATGCCCCATCTTGCTCCAGCTCAGCTTTCCTCCTTTATCACCTTGTACCCCTCATGAAACCTGTCTCGTTTCAGTCGCCTTCTCTGCCCCAGCTCCTGCTGGGCAACGAGGCTGGGGCAGGGGATGCCCTTCCTCCATGCTGCTCTGCGCAGGATGTGTTTGCCTCTTCATCCAGTACCTGGGTACCACTGCGGGTTCCCGCCCCTCTGCCCCCGTCTGTGTCGTCCCCCTCTAGCCTCTGCTCCTTCCGTTCTAACCACCTGTTCCTTGTCTCCACCTCTTTTTCCCAACTGTACCTCCCCTAAGGATAGACGCTGCTGAGGTGAGCGGAGGAATGTGGGGAGGGCGGGAGTGCCCAGGGGGAGAGGGTGGACTGGGCTCCTGTTTCAGTGCCCTTGGCTGGGCAGAGATTGAACTGGCCCTTGGAGAGGCATGTGGCAGATGGCACCATGGGAATAGGTAGAAATGGGCAGCAAGAATGAGCCTGGCAGGTGTGGGGAGCAAGGAATCCATAGCAAGGGAGGGCAGGGGTGAGGCCTGGGGAGCAAGGGAGGGCAGGGGTGAGGTCTGGGGAGCAAGGGAGGGCAGGGATGTGGTGTGGAGATCAAGGGAGAGCAGGGGTGAGACTAGGCTAGATGGAACAAAGAATTGTGGAGGGCACCATGGTCAAGACCTTCAGAGTCCTGCTTGTTGGGAGCATCTTCCCTAAACTGGGCATGCAGTATTATTGCATCTTCCCAAGGAAGAGGCAGGGACAGGGAAAGCATTTGACCCAGAAATGAGCTGCTGGGTCGAGGGTTTGCTTCCAGGACCAATCTCAGGCCACACTGGATGCTGTAGAGTGCTGTGATTTTGATTTATTTGCCTGCCCCAGCCTAGCCCAGAGGGAGAGCCAAGTATTCTGGTTTTATTTCTGCCACTGTGGCAAATACTCCGTCAAAAAGCAAGGGAGGGCATATGTGAGGAAAGGATTTGAGCTGCAATTCCAGATCCCTACCCATCAATTTTTGGAAATCAAGGCAGGATCTCAAGCAGCTGAGCACATCACATCCACAGTCAACAGCAAAGGGAATATTACTCATCACTGTCTGCTGCTTCCTGCAGCTGGCTGTCTTCCCTCAGACAGTTCAGGACTCAGCCTGTGAAGTGGTGCCACCCACATTCAATTAACAGTTAAGACAGTCCCCCACAGACATGCACCCAGACCAACCTGATCTAGATCATTCCTCACTGAGAATCTCTTCCCAGATGACTCTGGGCGGTGTCAAGTTGATATGTAAAAATAACCGGCGTAGTCAGTTTGGCGTGGCCGCGCAGGCAATGGCTACAACCCTTAGCTCCCTGCTCCTCCCATTCCTTCCGTTCTTTAGCACCTACCCCTGGCCTGAGAGCACCCTGTGCAGTAGAAGGCGGCAGGCCAGCACGTCCCCAGACTTCCGTTATCCCTCCCTTCATTGTGGGCACATCAGCAGTCCTGCGTTGAACACCTTCTTTCCGGGTGAACTTAGTCACCTTCTGCCTACAGTAGGACAAATCCTTGCACGTGGAGAAGGTAGTTTGGGTCGTCACAGTTGGGAAAGAAGGCCAAGGGTAGACTTAACCATCTCATGCAGGTAGACAAGGGGTGGGTCGCAAGTGCCTCCTCAGAGTAGTTCACTGCTTCCTCGTGTCCCCGCCCAAGCAAGCGCAGCACGGTATGAATGTGGGATGGTCACAGGACCCGGTGACTTCTCACACCCTCTGAGCCTTCCGCCTTGTCCTTACAGCTGTGTCAATCCAGCCCCGGGGCCCAGTCATCCTGCAGCAGCGAGCCCTCTCCCCTGGGCAGTGCCCCCAACAACGACAGTGGCGTGGAGATGCCGGGGACAGGGCCCGGGAGTCTGGGAGACCTGACGGCACTGGATGACCCATCTCCAGGAGCTGACACCTCAGCCTTGGCTGCCCCCTCCACTGGCGGCCTGCAGCTGCGCAAACACATGACCACCGTGCATCGCTTTGAGCAGTTGAAGAGAGAAAAACTCAAGTCACTCAAGGATTCCTGCTCGTGGGCCGGCCCAGCTCCGCACACCCGCAACACCAAGCTGCCTCCCCTCCCAGCAAATGGTGAGTGAGTCCCCGAGGCTTAACAGCACAGGTGGGAGAGAGCCTGGGGCTGTTTTCTCCAGGCACCTTGCAGTCTAACTGGCTGCCCACACTGGGACAGATCTGATGGTTTCAGGTTCTCAGTGTCTTGTTTAAAAAAAAAAAAAAAAAAAAAAGAACTGAAGAAGCCACAAAAATAGCAAAAAAGACACTCATTTTATTCAGAATTGAAGCATGAGTACAGGCCACTGTACACAGCTCAAGAGTTCCTGGTTATTGCTCAGGACTTCCTCTAAGCAGTCTTGGAAGAGGAGGAGCTGGTTGCTAGGGGAGGGTATGGATGGTCTTTTGGGGTTTGATTAGCAGTCTTAGGTTATGTAAATCTTAGTTCACTGGGCACATCCTGATTTTAACCATATGCATACCCAATTATGTATAGATATAACATGATAAGTGGGGGAGGGTGGTTCCCCTAATAGTTCACTCAAAGGATATAGTTTACCTTATTGAGCATGGCACCCCGAACAAGTTCAGGCTGGATCAGCCTGGTTCCTCGGTTGTAGGTTGTATTTCAGAATATGTTTGACCACTAAAGACTCCTAAGGGTTGGTAGGGAGCTAGAGGTCAAAGTGACCAGGTTCTTTTGTTTGGAGAGGGATGTGCGTGTAGCCCAGTGCAGGTGCAAGCTCCTAGTGTGTAAGCGCTCTGCTGGTAAAGGAGTGTGTACAGTGTCAACCACGTGAAGCCCGATGGCTAAGCTCTCCCTGCACCTGGCTGCTTCAGCCCAACCTTGTGTTGCATGGAAAGGAAACAGGCTCAGAGAGGTAAACGGACCCCACCCAAACCCTAGGCAGCAGGAAAACTCAGCTCAGGTCCGTGAGCTCCGACATGCATGCTGTTCTCCATGCTGTTCAGCATTTAGAGTGTCATGCCAAAGTCTCAAGGAAGGAGAGCAGTATGATTATCATCCCAAAGGAGCCACGGTCAAATCACATACAGAGCAAGCCACAAAGTACCAAAGACAGAGAGCTGGGGTACTGATGTACCAAGGAGGCACCTTCTGCAGGGAAAGAGCAGGGGGGGCTTCATGGAGGAGGTGGCCTGTGCTCAGCAGGCTCTTTATCTCCGAGAGTGCCACTGGGCACATACACCCCAGGCTGCCCCCTATGATGGTGCACGTTGGCACACCACCAGCCCCGCTGTTGGAAGGACTGCTGGCAGAAGACCATGACCTCTGCAGGTCTGGGATCTCTGGTGTTGCAGACAGCTGCCACCACACAGGTCACCACTCCCATCTCATCACTGATCATAGAGGACGCGATCACTTGTCTGCCCGTCTCAGCCCTGAAGGGCTGTGAGAAGCCTTGACTGGCCTCTGGCCACTCTAAGATCAGCCTCAACAACATAGGGAGACCATGCCTCAGAATATAAATGAGTAATAATAATGATAATAATAATAATAATAATAATAATAATAATAATAATAATAAAACATCAAGGGCTGGAGATGCAGCTCGGTTGGGAGAGTGCTTGACTACTATGCAAGCGACCCTGAGTTCAGTCCTCAGCATCAAATCAACGCCGTGTGGTGGCGCACACCTATAATTCCAGTGCCTGGTGGGCAGAGGCAGCAGGATCAGAAGCTCAAGGTCATTTTTGGTTACAGGCCAACCTGGGATACCTAAGACCTTTATCTTCGGGGGGGGACCCCAAAACCTCAAAACCTCCATGTGAGGACACAGGAACTATGGACCTGGGCCCCCCTGAGTCCTGTTGTCAGTAACCCCATCCTACGTGCAGGTGCATTTTATATACAGCTAGAGAAACTGGGAAGGTTTCTCTGTGTAGCCCTGCTGTCCTATATAACTCACTCTGTAGCCCAGGTTGGCTTCGAACTCAGAGACCTGCCTGCCTCTGCCTCCCAAGTGCTGGGATTCAGCACCAGCTTGCCATCTCACCTGGCTTCCTCCTTCCCTTCTTACATGCAGAAGTCTTCTGCTATTGAGTGCCTGCCGTGTGCCTGGCCTTGCACTAGGGCTCCAGGTGCAGTCTAGTCAAGGGGGATGGGTAGAGGAATGGGTAACTAGGGATAGGGTGCAGGTGGTCTTTTGGTTTGGGGAAACAGCCGCAGGGCCCTAACACCATCAGGGAGTTAAGTGTCCCACGAAGCGCAGCCCTCCTGTGACCCCTCTGTTCTTCCCTAGGTTCTGTTCTGGAAAGCTTCAACGGCACTGGGGGCGGTGGGCCCGCGGGACTGCTGCCCAACCAGCGGCTGCCAGAGCTGACCGAGGTAACGATGCTGAGCCAGCTGCAGGAAAGAAGAGACAGCTCCACCAGCACCGTGAGCTCAGCCTACACCGTGAGCCGCCGCTCCTCTGGCATCTCCCCGTACTTCTCCAGCAGGCGCTCCAGTGAGGCCTCACCGCTGGGTGCCGGCCGCCCTCACAATGCCAGCTCGGCAGACTCCTATGACCCCATCTCCACCGATGCCTCCCGGCGCTCCAGTGAGGCCAGCCAGTGCAGCGGTGGTGGCCCCGGGCTGCTCAACCTCACGCCGGCGCAGCAGTACAGCCTGCGTGCCAAGTACGCGGCGGCCACAGGCGGACCGCCACCCACCCCACTGCCGGGCCTCGAGCGCGTAAGTCTTCGCACCCGCCTGGCGCTACTGGATGCTCCCGAACGTGCACTGCCCGGCGCCTGCCCGCATCCACTGGGGCCACGACGTGGCAGCGATGGGCCTGCCTACAGCCACGGCCACGGCCATGGCCACGGCTATGTAGGTGCGGCTCCGGCCTTCCCGCACGAGGGGCCAGGAGGCAACATGCGCAGGGCCAGCGATCCGGTGCGGCGACCTGACCCCCTCGTTCTGCCTCGAGTACAGCGTTTCCACAGTACCCATAACATGAATCCGGGTTCACTGCCACCCTGCACTGATCGACGAGGCCCGCATCTACAGAGCCACCCTAGTGTGGATAGCAGCCTGACCCGCGGCACCTACTCCCCGAGACCCCCTAGCATCAGTGAGAACGTGATGATGGAGGCCATAGCTGCTGGAGTAGATGGTACAGGGCTCGAATCTGACCTGGGGCTGGTGGAAGATGAGCTGGTGCTGCCAGATGATGTGGTACAGTACATCAAGGCCCACACCAGTGGTACCTTGGATGACAGCACACGGCAGGGGTATCCTACAGAAAGCACTGGTTTCCCTGAGAACTCTAAACTGCCCAGTCCTGGGCTGCAAGGCCACCGTAGGCTAGCAGCTGCCGACTCCAATGTGGGCCCTTCTGCTCCTGGACTGGGGGGCTGCCAGGTGAACTACAGCCCCTCCTCCAACCTCAACAAGAGCAACATGCCTGTGCAGTGGAATGAGGTGAGTTCTGGCACCATGGATGCCCTGCCCAGTCAGGTGAAGCCACCTCCTTTTCCCCACAGCAACCTGGCTGTGGTTCAGCAGAAGCCAGCCTTTGGCCAGTACTCAGGATATAGTCCACAAGCCCTGCAGGCCAGCTCCGGAGGTCTAGACAGCACCCAGCCACACCTACAGCTTCGTGGAGCCCCCTCTGCACCCAGAGGGAGCTACACGCATCAGCCTCGACAGCCGGCCACAGGTGGCCAGTGCCTGAGTGTGAATGCCGCCATGAGTCCTCAGGCCAACTACAGCCAAGCCCACCCCCAGCTGAGCCCAAACATTGTCAGTGGACCCCTGAACCAGTTCTCTCCCTCCTGCGGCAATATGGCAGCCAAGCCCAGCCACCTGGGACTCCCACCACAAATGGAAGTCATCCCCAATGCCACCATGATGAGTGGCCATCAGCGGGAGCTTGGGATTGCCAATTCATCCCTGGCTGGGGTGTCCCAAGCTCAGGCAGTCCTGAGCTATCCCCAGCAGGAAGGCTACCAACAGGGTCCCAACCTTCTACCATCCCATCAGCCTAGTTTCATGGAGTCCCAGCAGAGCACCGGCTTTGGCCTCATGCAGCCTCGGCCACCCCTTGAGCCCAGCATGGCTAGCCGTCACCGTGGAGTACGTGCCGGGCAACAGCAGTTGTATGCCAGGACCGCTGGCCAAGCCATGGTCACATCGGCCAACCAAGAGACAGCAGAAGCTATGCCCAAGGGAACAGCCGGGACCATGGTCTCCCTGGCTCCTCAGCCATCTCAGGACACAGGGCGGTCACAAGACCAGAACACACTCTACTACTATGGCCAGATCCACATGTATGAACAGAATGAAGGCTGCCCAGCCATGCAGCCCCAGCCACCACAACCACAAACATGCTCTGACAGTGTCCAGCCTCAGCCTCTGCCTTCACCAGGGGTCAACCAGGTGTCCAGCACTGTGGACTCCCAGCTCCTGGAGGCGCCCCAGATTGACTTTGATGCCATCATGGATGATGGTGATCACTCAAGTTTGTTCTCTGGTGCACTGAGCCCCACCCTCCTCCACAATCTCTCCCAGAATTCCTCACGCCTCACCACACCCCGGAATTCCCTGACACTGCCCTCCATCCCTGCGGGCATCAGCAACATGGCTGTGGGGGACATGAGCTCCATGCTCACCAGCCTGGCTGAAGAGAACAAGTTTTTAAATATGATGACCTAAAGGCCCTGGCTCCTGGGACAGAGCAGACCTGAGCAACCTTAGCTTCTTGGGACGTCAGAGTCTAACCGCTTCTCGTTGTTGGAAAAGGTGTTAATCAGGTCTGAGAGGGCTTGGGCAATGGCTGGTTCAGACTCGCAAATGTTTTAAGAAAAGATTTAGGGGCACCGTCTTCGCTGTCTGGCCTGTTTTTCGGAACACTCAAAAAGTCTTGTTCAGAAAGAAACTCGTTTACACAATGCTTGCCAGCCTTTGGTGTTTATGGGATTACTCAGTTCTGGCTTCTTGGCCTCTGTCATTCTGCTAATGAGAGAGTACACTGGCCAAGGCTTTCTAAGTACATGCCCAAAGAGGGGAGGGGAACCACGTCTGGGTTTGAATCTGAGAGCATGCTGGATACTCTGCTCTGAGAAGCGTTTGCCTTTCTGCCACCTGCAGCAGGAATGGGTTGCTGCCTCCCTGGGATTCTTCCGTGAAGCTCGCCAAGGTTGCTTGCCAGAGGAGAAAGGTGCATCCCCCGGGATATTATGGACTCTCCTCAATTACAGCTAGCATCTCCATTCCCTTAGGCACAATAGGACCTGCAGATTTCCGGAGTGGAGAAGAACTAATAAAACATGTATGGCAAGGAAATAAACTGTGCTACCTGGGGCAAGCCTAGAAACTACCCAGGGGCCTCTCCTGATCTGTTTACAGTGTTCTGAAGTGTACAGTGGAGCCCCTCCTGGGAAGAACGCTTGTATCTAAATTCCTCGGGTTGTTGTGGGCTAGGGATGGACCGAGGTGAAAGAGGCCTTCCCTGGAAAAAGCAAGTCGCATGTTTACCCAGTCCTGTTACTCCTGTGCACTACCACCCTCCCGTGGAAAATTCTAGGGCTCCTCCACACCGTGCTGGGTGGCCAGCTGTCTTCACCTAACCACCGCGTGCAGGCTCAGTACTTGCTGATCCCCTGACCTCTGCCCTCCTCTCCAGGTTATTTGACATGGACCGATGACATGCATGGTGTTTGTGGTTGGGTGGGAGGGTGAGGGACTGATTCTTGGACTTTGAGGAACTATGAAATGAATTTTCTTGTTCAGTATGGCCTGGCCCCAAATAAGAAAGGGCATGTGGAAACTGACTCCAGAAAGAATCAGTCCAGAGCACGCTGCAGGGTGAACCCACACCTCTTCCCCACACACACACATGCGCACACCCTATCTGAAACTTCTCCCTCTGAATTTCATAGAAACTTTGCCAAACCAAACCTCGCTACTCAGAGCTTCCTTCTGGCCATGACTCTGGCTTCAGTGAGGAACTTCTTAGAGCCTGAACCTTCTGGGTCCTAGGACAGCAAACTTCTCTGTTTACAATCCAGAGACAATACCAACTCCCAATGGCAGCTCTGGGCCATGCCCGTGGGTCTGTGGCTCCAGTGATGTGGTCCATTCCTGACATAGACCCCAACTTCTCAGTCTCCATCTATATCTCTTCTGTGTATAGCCATCGCCGTCCCTGAATACACTGTGGGTGAATCGTCCAGCCAAATTTATATTGCCAAACATTTTTAGCTTTTTCTACATGCTATAAATTGAGATGACATGCTCAACTTGTAAATAAGTCTTTTTTGTACATTAAAAATAATTTTTTCATAATTTATCTTGTCGATCTGCTTTTCCCTTGACAGTAGTTAATGAGAATCTAGGCAGTAAATTTGGTGCATTTGAACAAAAATTAGGCTGTATTTTTTCACAACAGCGTCAAAACTGACTAGCCCACCTTAACCCAGACAAGCTTAATTCAGGATCATTTACTGGCTGTTGGCTTCTTCTCACTCTGGGGTGGGGGCAGGCAGGGTTTGACAGGTGGCTGGGACTTGGATACTAGTGAGCTTTTCTCAGAACATCTGAGCCAGTTGGCTGAGGTCCCAGGACGCCGGGTCTCATGTCCCAGGCACAGTCTGGTTCCTGGGTAGCACACATTTGAGTTGGGGGTGTTTTGGTGCCTTTCTTATGCTGGGATCAAATACTAGACAGAAGCAACTTAAGGGGAGAAGGGCCCAGAGTTCAAGGGTACAGTCAGTCTGTCCTGATGGGGACGTAGGGCGGCAGGGGCATGAAGTGTCTGGTCACCTTCATCCACAGTCAGGTAGCAGAGGAAGATGGGTACTGAAGATCAGCTTGCTTTCTTTCAGTCCAGGACCCCAGCCTGGTGCTGCCCACAGTTAAGGGCCCTCAGTTTTCCCAGCCTCGACATCCTTCACGGGCGCGCCCAGAGGCTTGTTTCCCGGTGATTCCAGATCCTGTCAGGTTGACGTTGAGATTAACCATCCCACGGAGTGAAGGATGGGAGGAGGGACAGACCCCCAAAGATGGCAAAAGAGAGAGTCAGGGCAGACAGGTGAAGCCCAGGACGCATAGCTACCAGCCTCTGGTGAGGGCCAGTAAAGATGAGCCGTGACTAGGACTCTGAGCCTAGAGAAGCAGGTGGGCAGGGAGAACCTTGGGTCAGCAAACTGCTAATCAGCCCTGGGCAATGACTGGGCACTGTTAACTTCAGAAGGCTGGGAATGTAGCTTGGTTGGTTCAAATCCCCAGAACCCACATAAAAGCAGACACAGCAGTAGCATACCCATGGGGAGAGAGGATCCCAAACCAGAAGAGTCCCTGGAAATTCATGGTCCTACTAGCCGAGAATACAGAGTGCGGAAAGCAATTCAGAGACCCTGTCTCAAGGCAGAGGGTGAGGCCTGGCACTCAGGGCTGTCCTCTGACCTCTACATCCACACTATGGCAATGTGCATGCCTATCCGTGGGGGTGGGGTGGGGTGCAAGTGCACACACAGGTTAAAAATGAGGTTTTTACAACAAGAAACTCAGTGGTTAAGAGCATTTGTTGCTCGTGGAGAAGACCCTGGTTAAGTTCCCAGCACCCATGTCAGGAGTCTCATGACCATGACAACTCTATCTCTGGGGGGATCTGACATCCTCCTGTGACCTCTGGGTACTCTCGTGTGTGTGTGTGTGTGTGTGTGTGTGTGTGTGTGTGTGTGTGTATGTGGCTCTCTCTCAAACATCACATAGGTTTCCCATATACTGGCTCATCCTATTTCAAAAGCCTCACCACATTTTCTTTGGCACCTCCTCTCTCTCTTTCTCTTTCTACATATATATATATATATATGGTGACTGGTGTTCCCATACTATCCTGATAATAGGCTGTCCCCTGAAGGTCTCTAGGCACCCAATTTTACTAAAACACCTTAAAAACAAAACAAAGCAAACAACCAAAAAACAAAAACAAAACCCTGGGCTTCATGTACCCCAGGCTAGCCTCAAATTCACTATCTAGGTAAGGACAGCCTTGCATTTCTGATCCTCCTACCATTCCCTCCCGAGTCCAAGCCTAGGCTTCGTGTGTGAGAATAGCCACCTCTCATTCATGTCCGTTCTAAATATGTGAACTACCACCTAGTTAGAACTGCCAAATAAAAGCAGTGACCAAGCTCTCACATGGCTCACGAGTGGCAGCGGAGGTGGCCTTACCTGGGTGGCCGTGGAAGACAGCTCATTTCTGCTCCTGGACTTCCCTCCTGGGGACATCTAGTGACAAAGACATTATAACAGGATGAGACAGAACTGGAGAGACCTCTTCAGGACTGGGCTAGGAACAGGAAACAAATCACAGAAAACAATTGCCTGAGAAATATACCTGTAGGGTAAAGGGGCCAGCCAAAGAAATCCACCCTGGCCCTGACCAGAGCAAGTGAAAAAAACCCACCCTGGCCCTGAAACCAGAGCCCAGTGAAAGAAACACTTTAGCCCTGAAACCAGAGCCAAAGAAACACACCCTGACCCTGAAACCAGAGCCAACTTTGCCCCTGGCCAACAAAAACAACCAATCCCAGAGCAGGAATCCTTCCTGGAAAAATTCCGCCTCTAAGAAGCCCTATATAAGCTCTTCTGCCTGTTCAGTTATGAACTGTCCTTCTCCACTCTGGCAGAGGCAGCCACTCTTCTGGATTCCTCCTTCCCAAATAAATCTTTCTTAAAAGAGTTTTGGGTGCAAATCTTTAGCCGTCACAGAGCAGAATCTCTGCTGGGAGGATCCCTTAAGGGAGCTGAGCAGAAGAAGAAATGGATACTTCCGCTGGGAAACTCCCTTCCGAGCCAGCAGGAGTAACAACTTGTAGCCGGAGCTGGAGGAGATTGCTACATTTCTGCAGGGGTTTCCCCTTTAGCAGAGTGAAGCAGAAGGAGAAACGTCTTGGGCCAGAGCGGGTAAGAAATGGATGCCTCTGCTAGGACGTTTCCTTAGGGGAGCAGAGCAGAAGAAAGGGGTACCTCTGCTGGGAAGCCCCCTTAAGCAGGGGTGCAGCAGAGCTCAGCTGTAATGGCTCTCCCTCGGAGAGAATTGCTATATCCTGTGGGGAGATCATCCCCCACGCAGGCACCCCAGCTTGAGGTATAGCGTGACTTCCCGACAAGTCAGGATACCTTTCCCTCCAGAGCTGTGACACTTGCAGTACCTACACAATGAGAGGAGAGTATCGGGATAACTCAGCCTTCCACGTTCTCCACCCAGCCTTTCTCGCGATAAGTCAGAACGCTGTGAGTCTTATCTATGACTTCTCTCACTGCTGAGACAGAATGCCAGACCAAAGCA
>CABHPH010145651.1:5652-49057 GCA_902168325.1 Peromyscus nudipes | reverse complement strand
CGGAGAGATTATCTACCCCATCACTCGCTTTCTCCCCCGCCCAATTTCATACTTTGCAGGAAGGCACAAGAAACAATTAAACTTCTGGTTTCAAGCGGTTTTCCTCCGGCCTTCAGGGCTCTATGTGAAGCAAATACAGGGAGTTGGGACAAGAAGTCAACAAAGTCCTTAATTAAGGAGAGTTGGTAATCACAGCAGCAAACATTTGAAAATAAGGTTTGATATGTATTTTGTTGCCAAGAAACTGCCTGGAGGATCTGAGTACCTCCTGCTGTTTTAAAACATACCTTAGAAAAGTCTAACTCACCTAGATAATATTAAAAGAGATGGAGAGGAAATTGATGTCCATTGAATTACTCATTGGATTATATTATTCCCCCAAAAGACGATAAAACTAGTCGGACAAAACACTATGTATCAGATATGTCTACTCTCGGCGACCCTTCTAATTGTCTCTGTCTGTATGGGGAGTTCATTCCATGTAGTGAACTTCCTGAAGATAGGAAACTTAGATTTCAAGGCTCTCGTGCACATTTACAGGATTATTTTCAATCATTTTACTCCGATAACTTGGCATCGTATTCTTACTACCAACTGCAAATGTTTTAGCAACTCTGAAAATGTCATTTTGTTCTCCTTTATCAAGTCCCTTCAGAGAAATGAATATGCCATCATCTGATGCTTAAAATGCTTTCTTCCTTTTACTGCTGTTAGTGTTTACTGCACAGTAAAGTAATTACGCATTTATGTTTATAGCCTACCAGTAGAAAACATATTTAATGTTTATTAGTGTATATTAATTGTACAAAATAGTGGGTTTTATCACCCATAAAGAAGAATGAACCTAGGACATTTGTAGAAAAAAAAAAATGAATGGAACTGGAGACCACTATGTTAAGTGAAATAAGCCGGACTCACAAAGGTAAATACCGAAAGCTTTCTCTTAGCATACTCTAGAGAGACTCTAGACTTAAGGAAAGAAAAGACATGAAAGTAGATGTGCCGGGCGGTGCATGCCTTTAATCCCAGCACTTGGGAGGCAGAGGCAGGGGGTTCTCTGTGAGTTCAAGGCCAGCCTGGGCTACAGAGTGAGTTCCAGGACAGGCTCCAAAGCTGCACAGAGAAATCCTGTCTCAAAAAACCAAAAAAAGAAAGAAAGAAAGTAGATGCAGAACTTTTCAGAAAAAGGAGGAAGAAGAAGCAGAAGGAGGTAGAAACAAGGGAGGGCCGTTAGGGGGTGAGTATGATCAAGCTATGTTTATATACATGTATGAAAGCAAATTTTAACTGAGAAATGATCTTAAAATTTCCTTACATCCATAACCCCATTACTAACACTGTTACCTAACATGTAATAGATTTTCATAGGTTTTAAATTAAACGTGCGAGTTAATGAACGACTCCCCCTCATACTCCAGGTTCACATATACAAACGCACGTTTAATGTTTCTACTGGAGTATCCGTTAGATATCCCAATCTATAATCCACGTAAGACGTTTTAATTTTCTTTCCCACAAATCTTCCGATTTAGTCTTTTTTTTTCTCTTAGAAAATGACCACATGATTACACACCATGGCTACTGCCAAAAAAGCGCTTGACTCTACCACAGGGAACTGTTCCCAGTCCCATAATCAGTCTGTCACCAGTCAGCTGGCTGAGGGTTCTTCTGCTCTGCCTGAAAAGCAGCCATGGGCGAACAAGAAGTTCTTCAATTGCTAGCTTGTAACAGCTCTCATTTGACAGCAGTGAGCAGCGACAGTAGGCTGCCAGAGCAGCGGTAAGCGCCCCTCTCTAGTGCCCCTCAGCAAGCCTCGGGTATCAGGACCCTTAGACCTTGGAAGTGACTGAGGTTTTAGTTCTCAGCCTGGGATCTGAGACCCTTGGAACCGGTGTCTTGAGCTCTCTGGACCCCTGCAGGGTCCTCTTCTCCAGCTCCTTGGGGACTTTTATCCGCTTGCCATATTCTTGCTTCCTTCTACTTCTCTTCTCTGTGACTATTCTTGAACTGCTCCATGACTTATTCCGTTGTCAGGCTGCTAGCTGTTTAACCCTTTCCGCAACTGACTGGCAGCTCCTAGGATGACTCGAGGTCCCTACATCTGTTACAAATGAGTTTGGGTGCCAGGCGGGAAAATCGCCACCCTTGAGAGCCAGAGCCTTCAGTGGACAACTGGGAAACAGGAACGGAGCACAGCAGGATCACTCAGGCATTTGCTAATGGGAGCTTAGCCTGTGGACAGTCTCGTTGCACATGATCTGCCACCAAATACCGTTATGTGATCATGCTCTGTGCTTGGAAGCCAGGAACTGAGATGGGAAACTGAGCTCCAGACGCAAGCTAGGCTGTTCAGAAGTCGAGCATATGGAATTGCAGATGGGCAGGAGCCACTGGGACACCTCTGAAGCTTCTGGGTCTTGTCACTTCCTCTACCCGTCACCTCTGTTATCTCTGTGCTTCTTTCTGCTACCTGCTCAGCGGCACTTCTATAAGCAGGCAAGAAAGACCGCTTGAGAGAAGACCTTATTAGGACTGATGGAGGGAAAGCAGAGAGAGCAAGCACAGGCCACCACCCCAAGCAGACCCAGGAGTCAGCCCAAACATACTGCTTACATGGCCCAAGAAGGGGTTTCAGACCAATCACAGTCACTTGTTTGAACTAATCAAAGCCTTAGCACCCATCAAAGTAGTCTCTTACAGAGGTGGAAGTACCCTCTCTGTTCAAGTTGCAAGATCACCCACCCAGCGTTCATCAGGGCTTGTGACCGTGAGACAGACATCTGCTATAAACTGTTTCAAGTAGGCCTGGCTGTACAGCGTTTCTGGGAGCCAGGGCAATCATCTACAGCCTCTACGGAGTTGTCTCAAGGGACACACAGTGTTGACAATGGGTGGTGCGGGCACTGGCTGTTAGGTTGACAGTCCTTTGCTTCAGGCAATTCAAGCAGTTCAATATCTGCCAACTTTAAATTATCTAGACCCCAACATCTTAGCATGTTTATTTACAAGAAAAATGAACATCAGGGGTTCTTACAAATACATATTAGAAAAACACTGGCAAAGATCTTGATAGACTTTTTTAAAGTCATGTTTAACACCTGCCAGTTCCCAGAGAGAGATGCATTCCCCTTGTGTGTGTCACACCCAACATTGTATTTGCCCGTGTCCAGAGTGTGGCACATACGGTCTACTTGTCTTCATTTCTGCCACCATCATGCTAATACAAACAACATGACGATCCTGATGACCTCCTTCCCATCTAGCTGGATTCTGCATCTGAAGATTCTCTTAAGTGAAGAAGTCATACGATGCCACTAGCGTGCCTTCTGTATTGATCACTCTGATACTTGTCTTTTCCTCAGGCTGCACTTCCCTCTGTCTGCTCCCGTCTCCCTGGCTTCAGAGCTCCTCAGGCCCAGTTTGTCCCATCATGCTACAAAATTCACAAGTTGTTTCCTTTACATAAATTATTGTCCCTGGAAATTTGCTTGTGTAAAGTTCCTTTTTATCAGTACAGTTTCAACTCGAATCCTATGTTGATATGTTTCTGAGCTCCTAGCATAAGGCAACCAGAGATTAGTCTTCATACTGCCTGGCTCTCTGTTATTTACATTTTAAGAAAACAGTGAATTTGTAGTTATTTTACATTCACCTACTTGTTTTCTTACCCTGGTCTTAATTTTTCACTGCTAAATTTCCAAGGCCTTCAGTATAGGTCCTCGTACAGGAAATACGTTCAGCAAATGGGCTTTGAGAACAACTTAGGTCCTTGAACACAGGAAGAAACCAATTCCATGAATTTATAAATGAGTTTGTGAACAAATGCATAAAGGATTTTAATTTTTTTGAAATTTATATTATCTTAAATGAATATATTGGTAATAATATGAAATATTCATTTTACTAACCTTGAGGTCTCTAATTTTGCAATATATAACAACTGTAATTAATAGTTTGATTAAAAACCTATATTGTAAGTGTAAGAAAATTAAGAAAACCCCTAGGCATACTGTTTCCACTGTCATATTTCATGAGTAAATAAAATATGCTGCTGCATTAATTCGTTCTGTTCATCTTGCCTCTCTTGTCTACAAAATGCCTCTAGTGTTATGGAGTTCCTTCTGCCTTCAGAAAAGAGTATTATAACCCAATTCAAACTTTTCCACTAGTATAAGTCATATAATTATTAAGAAAAGAACATCTCAAGTCCACAAAACTGTATTTGATAAGCCTATTGAACATGTAAGAAATAAATAACATACATTTTATGCAAATTATACTAGAATATTTTGGAAGAAGAACACCTCACAACTCTGATGAAGCCAGTATTAGCCTAATATCAAGTTTCAAGAAAAGTAGTATTTTAAAAGGAAACCGACAGTATTTCTCATGAACAAAGCCATAAAAGTTGTACATTGGCTTCTTTCTTTCTCTTTCTTTCTTTCTTTCTTTCTTTCTTTCTTTCTTTCTTTCTTTCTTTCTTTCTTTCGTTGTTAATTTGATACAAACTAGAGCTATCTGAAAGAAGACTACTGCAAGTAAGAAAATGCCTTTATAATACTAGCCCATAGGCAAGCCTGTGGGCATTTTCTTGATTGACAGTTGATGTGGGAGGGACAAGCCCATTGTAGGTGGTCCTACCCATGGGTGATGGCCCTAGCACTCACTATAGGAAAACAGACTGAGTAGTCCAGGAGAACCAAGCCAGTAAGCAGCACTCCTCCAGTGTCTCTGCTTCAGTTCCTGCCTCTGGGTTCCTGTCTTGACTTCCCTCAGTTATGAACTGCAGATGAACCAAAATGAAATAAACCCTTCCCTCTTCAATTTGCTTGTGGTCATGGTAGTTATCACAGAAATAGAAACCCTAATTAAGACAAGCGCTTAGTAAAATGTCAGAAGATTGAATTCACCAAAATATTAATTAATGAAAAAGGCACCATAGCCAAGATAGAGTTTATCTCAGTCTGAAGAGGTAACCTTAAACTGGAGATAAGTTAATATGAATCCTTACATTAACTATATCAACAAAATTTTTTAAAATCTCATTAGTTAGAGAAAAGGCATTAGACATAGATCCAAAACCAGTCTTTATTTTTAAAAATATAATTCTCAGCATTCTGGAAATAAAATCTGTTTTTCCAATGCGGTAAACAAGGCCTATAATTAACCACAGCTAACAGTCTTAACCTTTAAGGCTGGATTCACGTCCTTAGGTCAAGAATAAGGCAAGTGACACACTTCCTCCAACCAGGCTGCACTCTTAATCCTCAAATAGTGCCGCTCCCTGATGACAAAGCACTCAACTATATGAGCTTATGGCAGTCATTCTCATTCAACCACCACCATAACATTGATGTGAAGTTAGGTAAATAAGTTCATGCAACAAAAGAGTCCAGAAAAAGAGCTCCATATTGGACTGATTATAACCTTTATCATCAAGCTAGCTAGACTTAGAATCACATAGGAGACATGTTTCTGGGTGTGTCTTTGGGGGTGTTGCCAGAGAGGAGTAACCGATGAGAGAAAACTTACCCTGAGTGTGAGTAGCACCATTTTATGGACTGAGGATTTAGATGGAGCAAGAAGAAGCAGGAGAAAGTGAATGGAGCTTCTGCACCCATCTCTTTCTGCTTCCTGGTCTACCAACACAGGAACTTGCAGCCTTAACTTCTGGTCACAACAGTTACAGCCATCACAGCAACAGTGATTTTTCTGGCATGATAGAGTATTCCCTTATACTGTGGACTAGAATTAGCGCTCTCTCCCTCATGCTGATTTTTGCCAGAAATTTGAATATAGAGATGAGAAAATTAACTAATACAATAGGTGTATATCTATTATATATGCTTGTAATACTTATATATAAATATAAATATGTATATTTATACAAATACAAATATATATAATTGATTTTTTAAAAGGAGAGATGCTAGTATAATTTAGTATATCAATGTGTTCTCAACACTTAAAATGGTTGTGTTCCCATAGAATATAAAATTAATTTGATACATACTTTTTACTATAAATGAAAATTCATTCTTTTTTTTTTTTTTTGGTTTTTCGAGACAGGGTTTCTCTGTGTAGCTTGGCGCCTTTCCTGGAACTCACTTGGTAGCCCAGGCTGGCCTCGAACTCACAGAGGTCTGCCTGCCTCTGCCTCCCGAGTGCTGGGATTAAAGGAGTGTGAAAATTCATTCTAAACAGATCATAGCTTATATGTGGAACTGAGTGGTGCGGATCACCTACAAGAAAATGTCAGAGAAAGATTTTGTGACTTGACATGAAAAAGAAAGCCTTTTTCTAAGTGTTCTCATGGTAGGTTCTTTTTAGTGAGGAACAACTCTATTTTTATAGAATAAGCAAATATCAATCAAAAATAAATCATTGGAAATAATTTTGTATAGTGTTAATCACTCTTCTCTGAGGGTTTCTAACTATTTTCCAATTCATTATCACTACTGGATTAAAGCTAGTTTCAAGTATACTAAATAAGAGAAAGAACTTGTTTATTGAGAAGAATAAAGTCAAATGTCTTCCAATGGCTACTGCTATGGTTATTTTGATTCCCTATACCTTCTCTTCTTGTCCATGTACCCACTTTGATTCACAGCTTCTCCAGATGAGAACTACCACAGCTAGGCAACCTCATTCTGTGATGTTTCCTGAGAAAACCCAGAGATACTTCATTTTCCAAATCCATAAGAAATGTCACTGAGTGACACCAACATCACCAAGACACTTTCTGTCTGGCGATAGAAAATAAGGTTACAGAGCTGCTATCAGGACATGATAAGAACTTAAAATAAATAGAGACCAGCTGGGAGTGTTTAATTATGGGAAAGCAGGTGGCTGCAACTATAGAAGTAAGTAACAGGGTCTGAATGGCAGCCAAGGGCTGGGGAAAGGGCTGACTTTTAGAGACGTGTGGGATAGTTATACAGCATATAGTAGCCCATGGGCAAGATGGGTACCCACAGGAGTTATTACTCACTCTATACAATAATGCAAGGCTGGATGATAAAGACGTTGAGGACAGCCATCACACTGGAAACCATAACCCTTCCCAGTTTCCAGATCTGAGTTATAGTTTAGATGCTATAACAGATTGGCTAAAGGGGAGGAGGGATCCTCCAGAAGAACTCCAAAATACTACACTACCATATAGTAGTATATAGCTCTTCAATCAGCCCTTCCTCAATGAAAACTCCAAGCATTGTTGAAAATTCCTGTACAATGGGGAGAAGGTAACACTCAGACATTAGAAAATAGAATGGACACCAGATCTAAGTTGATGCCAATGCACTTGCCAGAAATTTACTGTTGGAATGAGGAACTATGGGGCCAACTAGCAATTTCTCATCCAGATTCAGCTTACAATGGGCCCCGTGAGCTCTGTAGTTGTCCACCGAACTAAAGGAATACTTAGAAATGCTGAGGTTTACTCAGTGGCAGAATAGCTTTACTAGTTCCTTTGTTTGTTTGTTTGTTTGTTTGTTTGTTTGTTTGTTTTTAAGGACTTTCAGAATAGCGAAGGAGAACTAAAATTTCATGCCTCCCTAACCTGGACAAAATGATAAGTACAAACAAAATTGTGTCTAGGCTAGAGGTAAAATTGCTGTCATTCTTAATCAGTGACACTGGGTTAATGATTCTTGCCATACCTTCCTTTAATTCACAATCTTGTCCTTTTCAGAAATATGGTGCTGTAGCTCCTATGAAATTTTCATAGCAAATTTTTGGGAGAAATCAGCACAGCCTCAGAATGCAGTGCACAGCTGCTTATTTAGGGAATAAATTTATTTCTCATAACTTTGGGAGATCCAGGACCAGAATCATGACTAGAAGTAGATTGTCTTCTCATCGTATAGACAACATTGTGTAGGGCAATTCCATATAGTCTGCCACAACAGAGATGGAAGAGACTGGAAATCATGTGAGTACCTTACAAATGTTCGTGATGGTATGTCATCTCAAGACCTTCATCTTGGTTTCACTAGATGAGAAAGAAAGAGCAATGGACGGGAGTGTTTGTTCCATGTGCTGGGTAGGTTCAAACATCCACATTGAGTGAAGACTTTAAGGTCATGCTGATTTACAGGATGCTCCAGTGTCCCTAACAAAAGGAACATGTATATCCTACCACTAACAACTAAGGTCTATTAATCCAGACTGCTGGTAGGCTTGAATTGAGTCCATAGTAGTAACTGACTTTGCAATAAGTCCAAGCCACAGAACAAACATCTTACATTTGGACTGAAATGACACTGTTGTTTTCTGTCTTACATTAATTACTGGTTGGTCAATGATTTTTTTCCCATGTCAATACCAATGGGAGGTATGGAGAAAGGGAATATTGTAATTTAAAAAACTCATCTCCCCACTTTTCCTTCACTCATCATATTTGGTTCTCTTGAGCTTTGAGGAAGGCTTATCCCTTCATGCTAGAACACAACCAACTTCTATTCCCCAAGAGGTCTGTAATACTAAATGCATAGCCACACCAAGGGTAAAAAACATCAAACAAACATTTAAGGTATCCCCATACCAAAAGTTAAATTTATTTACTATTTAATAAATTTTCAGTGCCAATGTTCAAGTGTGGTTACATCAACCTTTCTTCTGCTTCTGTGCCTTTCCAGGTTTGGAACAGCAAAAACAGTGTCTCGTTTTTATCTTTGTTTGCAGCCCTGTCAATTTGATCTATATTATTCAAAAACACTTCTGAAAACTCAGAATTCTGAACATTCTGTCAACTTCTGAAAATACATAAAGAGCTCAGTTCATGCATGGGTGCCTATATATGTTTATGTATATACATACAGATGCATATACATTTCCAATTTTCTTTCTAGGAGTGACATACTACTACCCTAAGTATCATATTGCCAGGAAATAAGGACCAAAATAATAAACAACAGCAACAGAACAATAAACGCTAATTAAGTATAGGCTATAAGCTTGAATTCTGGCATTGTTTCAATTTTCAGTTCTTTGTTTATGATTCATATAATATTTTCCTTTAGATAAATTAATTAGTTGAATGTGTCAAGCTAGTTAAACTCACACTAAATATTTTTCCCAAGAGAACCAAGTTGAAACCGGGTGCTATTAAAACCTTCAAGTGAACAAAATCTGTCTTTAACAAATCACACATTATTAATTGGAACTGGGTAGAGAGGCATATTTTTGGATGCTTGCCGAGAATAATTATGGAACTTCTTTTTTTTTTTTAATTGTAACAAGATGAGTTAATCAAGGAAAACTCATCCGGCTTCCTTTGCCCAAAACTTGGGAGTCTCAGCTATTAACCAACTGACCTGCTCAGTTTCAGGTAGAACTGAAAAAGCAAAGGGGGACTGAGGTCATTCTTAGGCTACAGTTAGCCCCTGAGCTCTTTGCTTAATTTCTTCATTTTTAAATACACATAATATTTGATATCTAGGAAGATAATATGAACCCACCTACCAATATAAGTATATAGTAAGAGGAGAAGCAGCATTATGAAATATTTATTCCCAGGATGACTAAAACTGGCCAAAAAAATGTATTGATTACTCAGTACATTTTATTAATTTTCACTGTACTGTATATTTTAATAACACATTTTGATGTAACAAAATTGATATAAATTTTAAAATAAGAATAATCTCAAAAGAAGCGAGTCATTGAGGAGAAGCACTGATGGTCTGTGGAAGGGATGTGTGAGACCTTTTTGAATTCATACTTGCTTAGCATTCACTCTTTCTTTCATCGTTGTTTTGGTGATTGACAGAAATGACTTCCCTGCATAGCCCGTAGTCATCTCAACCTCCTACACCTTGATTAGTCTCGGGTTCAAGGTTTGTAATCTTGGGATATCCCATGTAAACACAGGTAAATTTGTCCATTGAAGCAATCCCTAGTCTTGATTCTATAGGAGCTCAGTGTTCTGGTCTTCCAGTTGCCCTTCTGTATTCATTGACTTTTGTTGCTATTACAAAATACCCTACAGAACACAAGGAAGGAGAACGTGTTTTGAGTCACTGTTTTGGAGGTTCTGTGTGGTGATACATCAGATAAAGTTTGGTGAGGATCAGAGGACAGAGCCAGCCACTAGATTAGACATAGAGGCCAGGCAGTGGTGGCACACACCCATAATCCTATCACTCGGGAGGCGGAGATCCCTCTGGATCTCTGTGAGTTCAAAGCCACCCTAGACTACATGAGATTGACTCAGTCTAGGAGAGAAACAGAGCCAGGCAGTGGTGACACACACCTTTAATCCCAGTACTTGGGAATCACATACCTTTGCTACCAGTACTGAGGAAGCACACACACCATTAATCCCAGCACTAGGAAGGAAGTGAAATGGCTGGGCGGAGAAAGGCACGTAAGCTGTGAGGAGACAGGAACGAGAGCCTTTTGGCTGAGGACTCAGAGGCGTTCAGTCAGAGGATTTGCGGAGATATCAGTTCAGCCTGAGGATTCGGTAGTGGTGAGAAGTAGCTGTGGTTTGTTCCTTTGTCTCTCTGATCTCTCAACATTTACCCCAATATCTGGCTCCAGGTTTTTTTATTATAAGACCATTTAGGTTTCGAGCAACAGTTCTGCTCTATGGTGATTTGGCTCCATCTTTCTTGGCTTGTGCTGATGAAAAGTCATGAAAGAGGGAGTATGCAGGGTCATCATTCTTCCTATAACCCATAGTGCCTAGCAAACAGGGAGAGAGACTGAAAGGCAGAGGGATATAAGGGGGTGTTCCCAGCAACCTCATCTTCTAAGTGTCCATTCAGTCACGAATGAATCAATAGATTAATGAATGAAGTCAGAGCCCTGGTGATCCAGTCACCTCTCAATAGCCCATCACTGACAATCAAACCCTTGGCAAATTAATCTTTGGGGATGTTTGCAGATTCAAAACACTTTTCCACTAACCTTCTCATTACCCAGATGAGTGATGCCCTCTTTTGCCTGTATGTGATGGAGTCCACAAGACTCTGATTGAATGCTGGAGTATTCACCCTCTCTGCTCTCACTCACCAAACCAACCCAGGGATTTTGATTTAATACTAGTTAGGGATGGCCAATTTCTGTAAGAAACTACAGCTGCCAACCTATAATCAGACCCAGAGATAAGTGCATTTCAGCTTACCGAAGCCAACACAGAACATAAGTTTTCTTAAAAAGAGCATAAGGGAGATGCAGAGGGGGCAGCTAATACCAACTTCACTGATTTCCACTGGTCTCCTGAAAACATGGCTAAACACAGACCTGTTTTACTTAAACCAAACTTCTTTCTTCCTGTTGTATAACATAGTTAACAGAGGCAAACCAACCATTTTGGTACAATTCCATTTGGTATTTGTCAAGGTTTTTAGTCCACCTATGGCTTAGTTTTCTTATCTGACAACTGTGATGCTTAACATAAAATAGGTCATACTATAAAATATCTGGAGGTATACCCACTGTTAATGCTATTGCTGAAGCTGGGTCAAGATGAAGTCTGCCGTCCTTCTTTGGGGAATCTTTAGTAGACCCTTAGGAGATGGACAACAGCTGACTTCCCTTCACTATCTCTTCTCACTTTGTCTGTTGAGTTGAGAAGGAGATCTACTTCACTGAAGACTGCATGTTTGCTTAGCACCAGAATGTAGTTAAACCAAATGTGAATGCACGGAATAGAACACAAGGGAGATGAGGTGTCAAATCTAATAGAAAAGACATTTGGATGGGGAAAAAAACATAAATAACATCTACATCTGCATAGATGAAATTTTAAGTAAGCCTTTAAAAATGCTTCCAAATCTTTATCTGCTCTCCACATCAGAAGATCATGAAAGATAAAAGCACAAGCTACCAATTTATAAGAACAGGCCACCAGTTCTGGAGGGCCTTGATGATTCTATTAACACAGGCTTTGAAGTTGCTTACCATAAGGCACATGTGTTGTCTATACATAGAGCTTATGGTCGGCAAATATTCCAATAAAATTTATTTTGTGAATACTAGGAGGGAAGCCTAGAAATGTATTAAAATAGCAAGATATTTCCAGACCTTAGAGTGATGGTACACACCTATAATTCTAGTTCTCAGGAGACTGAGGCAGAGGATTGCCATGATTTGAGCCATCTTGATTTATATAGTGAATTCTAGACCAGCCTGAGCTACATAGTTAGACCCTATCTCAACGTCAAACAATATAACATAATATATGTATATATATAATAATCTTACTGTGTTAAAAATGTTAATATAATCCAAGCAATAAAGTCTTTGTACAATCATGTCTCTTTAAGGGGTATGTTATTAGAACTGTGGGATGTTTGCATAGCACATCAACTTGTTTAATTAAATATGCCATGATTTTCAAATATTAATTTTTTTTCTTTCAGGACAAAAAGTCAAATGACAGAAAGTATTGGTTACCATGGATTGAGAAAAATCACAACAAAACATCGTTGCAGAAAAAAACAATATGCAGCTATGTCTGACAACTTTCGCATTATGATAAGAAGTTAACAAATATGAAAGGGAGTTTGTGTATCTGCAATACTCAGGGTATAAGGAAACAATCACATAAAACATTGGTGGAACGTAAATAGAGGCTTTAGGGATGAAACTTAAGATTTTCAATGTGTCGACTCTCTTCTAGCATCTGAAGTGATAATTATGTTAAATAATTAGATGCCATCATCACTTCAGAATGCGCATATATAGCAAAGCATCATATTGTTCAACATAATCACACACATATTTTTCCTTCTATTGGAGTAGATTTTTTTTCATGCAAATATTCTGAGAATATGGTTTCCTCTTCTCTTACTCCTCCCAGGACCTCCCCTCTTCCCCTCCCATCCAAATGCACTCCCTTTCTTCTCTCATTAGAAAGCCAACAGGCATCTAAGGAATAAAAATAAAATAAACAAAAAAATTGAATATGGCAAAACAAGAAATAGAGACAAAGAAAAAGCACAATAAAAGCATCTAGATGCAGACACACACATTCACAGTCCCAGGCATCCCAAAAAAACTCAAACTGGGAAATATAATAAATACACTAAAGACCTGTAAGGAAGAAAACCAAAACATAAAAGCATCCTGGCTTAATTATGAGACAAACAACCTCCAAAAATGTCATTGATCTCATTTTTCTGTTGGCATCTACTGCTGGGCATGGGACCCACCCTGAAGAGTGATCTGTTTCCCCACAACCAAACATTACATGGAGTCTGGGGAATCCTGCAGACGAGGGGAAGAAAGGATTGTAGGTGCCAGAGGGGTCAAGGACACCACAAGAAAACCCACAGAATCGACTAACCTGGGCTCATAGGGCTCATGGAGACTGAACTGATCAAGCCTGAAAGGGACTGACCTGGGCATTTGGCATATATGTTACAGTTGTATAGCTTGCTCCTCTTGTGAGATTCCTAAGAGTGTGAACAGGGGCTGTCTCTGACTCTGTTGCCTGCTTTGGGGACCCCTTTCCTCCTATGAGGTTGCCTCATCCAGCATTAATAGGAGAAGAGGTAGAGTTACTCAGTGTGACTGCAACTGGATATGCCATGTTTTGTTGATACTCATGGGAGATCTGTCCTTCCTAAACAGAAACAGAGGAGTGAGTTGAAGGATAGGAAGAGAGGAGGGTGGGAGGATGATGGAGAGGAAAGGAGGAAGGGATGTAAAATAAATTAAAGAAAATAACTCATTAAGAAAAGAAAAAAGAGTGATCTGTTTCACCAGTGAGACTCCAGTGGAGAAAACTAAATTTTCACCTGCAAGTGGCTATCATTTGGAGTTAGGGTCCATTAGGAAGCTGGCTGTGTGTGTCCACTTCTGCTCTCGGCTCTAGGACCCCATCTGGTGCAGATCCGTGCAGGCCCTGTGCATGCTGCCACAGTCTCTATGAATTTATATGTGTTCCAAAACAGTAGTGTCTAAAAGGCCTATGATTCCTTGATGGCCTCCCCTCTGGCTCTTGCATTCTTCCTTGAGCCCTGGCGGGAGGAGCAATTTGTTGCATACATCCCATTGAGGAGAGAGTGTTCCAAGGTCTCTCTCTATCTGGATATTGGCTGGCTATGGGGCTCTGTATTTTGTTCCCATCGGATGCAGGACGTAGCTTCCCTGAATTGGCTGAGCAAGGTACAGATCTATGAGTCTACAGAATGTCCTTAGAACTCATATTATTGCTATATTCCTTTAGCAGAACATCAGGATTTGGTTTTACACTAGGATCCTGAGCTATCTCCTATCAGATTCTTGCCACCCAAAGCAACATCATATGTAGTGGGCCTTAATTCAAATCAGATACAGGGTGGTTCTTTAAGTGTTTCTCGGCCATTTGAGTTTACTCTCATGAGAATTCTCTGTTTAGATCTGTACCCCATATTTTAATTAGGTTATTTGGTGTTTTGATATCCATTTTTTTATTTTTATATAATTTGGATATTAGCCCCCTTTTAGATGTATAGTTGGTAAAAATCTTTTCCCATTCTGCATGCTGCCACTTTGTCCAAATAATGGTACGCTTTGCTGTGCAGTGTATTTTCAGTTTTGTGAGGTCCCATTTATTAATTGTTGCTCTTAGTGCCTAAGCTAAAGGTGTTCTATACAGAAAGTCTTTTCCTGTGCCAAGGAGTTCAAAGATATTCCCCACTTTTTCTTTTTTCAAGTACAATGTATCGGGCCTTATGTTGAGGTCTTGATCCATTTGGAATTGAAAATCCAATTGAAAATCTGAGGAGGAAGGTTGGTGAAAACTGAAAATAACAAGCAAATAAAATGCTGCCCATGTGTAGGCTGAAAACACACTGGATCCACGTGGATATGGGTCCATTTAGACATTATTTCAAATTGAAGAAGAGGAACACAAAAGTATCAAAGGAAATAATTTTTACAACAAGATAACCTTATTCTTTTGAGGAAGGAAATGAGTTGGCGTAAGTAAGAGATTATCACAGGCTGCAGAGACCTGGGGAAGCATTTGCACTCATCAAAGCTGAACTTACAGCCACTGTTTAAATCTCATATCTGTTATGAGCCCAATGTCTTCTATTTTGAACTCACGTTTTCAAATGCTAACAGCCTGTTGCCAACCTGAAATCTTAAGGTCACAATCATGTCTCCCCTTTACCACTCAAATAGTCTCCTAATCACTTCCCAGCTCCACTTTGCAGTCTCAATATTTGCCATACACCAGCTAGAATGGTCTTTTGACAATAAGGATCACATACAAACAGTGTTGCTAACTATAGTCTCCTACTCCAATTTACTCCTGTCCAAAACCTTGAACACGGTGTTGGAGACCAATATACCCTTTGTCAACACCACCAATACCAGGTGTCTCATATCCTTAAAGCACACATAACCTTCTCCCTCCATCGCCCAAAACCTTCACAGCACCTTTGGCTGGGGAATTTTTTTTTGCCCCTATTATGTATTACAGTCCTTCCACCAGGTCATTTCCACAATCTCACCAGAGAATTGTTTTCTCCCACTTTTTAAAAACCTAAAGGAAAAAGAGCTCCCTCCCCTTTGCTGAATCCCAGTCTTTCCAGGCAGCTGTAGCCCTCAGACTGAGTGACTTGACAAGCCAGAGCAAAGTGCTGGAGACGTAGGAGTCCAAAGTCTTTGTGATCAGTGCCAGCTACCGGCTGCCTCCTCCGAGACTGTGCGTTCTGTGTCCTCATATGGCAGAAGGGTACGACACAGGTCCCTTGGGCATCTAATCTAAGTTCACCAGTCTCTTCAGAATGGTTTTGCCCCCATGACCAAATCACTCTCTAAATACTCTCTTTATCCCAATTGCAATCTGTTTCAATACATAAATTTTAGAGGATCCACAATTTCAAACCCTACCATCTACCAGCTGTTTAGAAATATTTACCTAGAGTTATACAATGTCGTATATTTACGGCTTAGCTATCTGCTGTATCTAATAAAGAATTTTCATAAGGAAGTGATTTTTAGTCCTTTTGTTCAACTGAATATACACAGCAGTAGAATAATATAAACCTTCTAACTAAAATTGAAAAAAAATGTTTATTAAGTTCATTAGTCCAACAATAAATTCCAAATCTGATTATCTTCAGGTTATCATATAGTTCTTTCTAAATGGAGATCCCTGGGGAAATATTCAGGCTGATATATGATATTGGAGCCCCATAGAACTCTGCCTTTCCCTTTGCTTCTGATAGCTCCTCTAATATATGAGCTGGGTAAGTGTGGAAATTCACTGTTGAATGGAAAAGGCTGTCATTCCCCTGACCTTCTACGTTTTAACCTCTGTAAGCCTACAATATATCATCAACAAGCAAGCCAGAGTGAGCATTCAGAGAGATGGTATAACACTGAAGAGTTAGGTGATAGCAAGTCCTGCAAAGATGTGTTAGAAGAATCAGCACATTCCTATTTACTCTGGTCGGTTTCCTATTGGTCTTCAAGCTAATTCTATAGAATTCTACCTTTTCTATGTTTTTTATCTGCAGTGGGTGCTGCCTCATGGCAGTATTAACTTCTGGGTCAAGATAACTCTATCCATTTTACTTTATTAATTTTGACTTGTAAACACAGACTTTTATTGTCACATTTGAAACTACCTATGTTTGTTTTCCTCACCTATTGAATCTTAGGAAGAATTCTAAAGCTCAATTATTTCTATGATTTTTTTCCTATGGCATGTGAACATATCACTAAGTGGTTTTGCCTTCAGATTATCCCAATTTCTCTTCAACATTCACATGGCACTTGGTTCAAGGAGTGGAGATAAGTATTTCTATGGTGCAAAATAAATGTCTGAAATTAGTATCTAGATAAATAAGGTTTAAGGTATTTTATATTCTTAAAAGTTAATTTAAGAAAACAAAAGAGAAAGATGAGACATGATGAAAATATATGACTTATCACAGATGTTAGAGGGTGGAAATTGAAAGAAAATGTAGAGCAGGAAAGGGAAATACGAAATAAAGACAGGATGTAGTTTTCCATAAAATGGCCCAAGGAAGTGTCACATAGAAGGTGCATTTTTGCTAAGCTCAATAATGAAATGAAGGGTACAGACAAGGGGCAGGACAACGGGAGGGGATGGACCTAAGCAGAGGATACTGCTAGTGCAAAATGGCCACAAAGGTGTGAACCTGGTGTGTCGGGGAACAGAAGGAATGTCCTGTGGAAAAATGACATTGGAAAAAAGAGGGGTAGGCGTGATGAGCAGTGAATGGTGAGGACCAAGTAGCTAACGGCTAGGAACTTGGATCAAATTCTAAGGGAAATAAGATACCATTGGAAAGTTTGGAGTGAAGGATGGTGTGACCCATACGTTTTATAAGGATGGCTTTACTCGTTAGGATGAAGAGATCACACGATAAGGAAAAGACAAAAGTGAAGATACTGTGCAGGGGACTTTGATAACACAATGGTGGCGTTGAAGACAGTCCTGTTGTCAAAGAATGGACAAATTTTGAAAGTATAGTCAAACAAATACACTACAAGAACACTTGAGAGAAATGGATCAAGGGTTAAGGGTCACGTCAACTAAATAAATCGTGTTCTATTAATTTGTAATGGGAAATGATAAAAAGGTGGGCCAGATTGGACCATAGGAAGATTATTAGTTCAGTTTGTGCCATGTTAAATTTAAAATACACCTTGATATTTAAGTGAAGGTATTTGCAAGCTGCTAGACATGTGCATCTGAGGCTCAAAGTAAAGGTATTTGATAGAGAGAGACAAATGCCAAAGATACAAATGACATTAAAAGTTACGAGCACAGAGCAGGGGAGATGCATCCGTAGATACAGTGCTTACTATGTAAACATGAGGACTAGCTTATCATCCCCAGCACCCGTGAAAAGGCTGAGGATGGCAGTGGGTACCTGCCATCTGGGTGCTGGGGAAGCCTGAACAGCAGATTCCTGGGGGTCGCTAGCTTCTTAATCAAGTTGAGTCATTAAGATCCAGGTTCACTGAGAGAGCCTCTCTCCACAAGACAAGGTGTGGAGCAATTGAAGGACAAATCTAGCCACAGCCTTTGCCCTCCACATGTATATGTACACACATGAATATACGCACGCTCTTGTGAGTCTACCCACATATCATAAACACCACACACACACACACACACACACACACACACACACCACACACCCGGTAGGAAACCTCATCTTAATGACGAGAGTAGCTGAAACCATCATAACAGTGAAAAGGTTGAGAAGAGAGGAACACAGGCTTGAGTGGCTTAAGAACCACCGCAGACTTTAGGATACAACGTTAGTACAGATTTGAGGGGTGTCTTTAAACTGTATCAACAGGGCAAATACCTTTCCTGACCGAGAATAATCCCTATATCAAAGGAATGCGAAAGTGACTCCCTAAACCATTTTCGCATGACCCTTGGCAACATCTAAGAACGGGGTAAGAGCTGTGATCTTGGTTTCAGCAGAGTGAAGGCTTTGGTTGTAGGTGTTAAATTTCTACTATGTGAACTTGGCGCCATCACTTTCTATTCCTGGACTCATTTTCTTATCTAGATACCACAGCTTAAAATGTCTACGGTAAAATATCTTAGGCAGGCAATATACACAGGGCATTAAGTTTCCACTTAACTCCTCAGGGGCCAGGCTGCTTATCCTTCCTTCCTGTGTGCTTCCATATCACCACTTCTTGACAGCAAAAGCCGTTGCTCTCATGCTCACACCTGAGGACCGTGGCCTTGCTGTGTGTGGCCTCGGTTTAGTGGCCTGGTGGCTATGTAATGAAAGTAGGAAGCTCACGGAATAATTGAATACCTCTTTGTTATAGTACCTACAGCCAGGTAAATCAAATCCACGGCTCTAGTCTCAACAACAAGGAAAGTCAATGTGTGCACCTAGCTTGGTCTTCATAGTTCCCACACGGTCTTGAAAAATATTCTTCTAAAAGTTGCTGAGAAAAACTAACGGAGCAGACAGCTTTCCAACTAATTCCAGCAACTGGCAAAACTCAAAGGCATCTTACTTGGGGTAAACAGCCACTTGTCCTTACTGAAGTATCTCAAATCGTCCCAGCTTCAGGGCCTATCTTTTCTTTCAGAATATGATGAGTCTCTTTATCTGCTAAGTTTAAAAAGTTAAGACCAAAAACTAAACAAATCCTCAAGTTAGCTTTAAAAAAAATCAGTTAGTGAATAAACACTACAGTAATCAGTATTCATAAAAACAAAAATTAAAATATGTATTTTAGGTTATTAAATTCCAAACCAATGAGGTTCACGATGTTTGAAAAGCTTTGTGCTCATGCTGTGAAGTGCTATTGTCTTATAATTTCATTTTTTTCCATTCAGTTTTCAGACAGCTGCAAGTTGTGAGTTTACAGAACGAGATGTACTTTCTGTTCTTGTTTTATAGCCTCGTATGATGGCATGTACTATTATGAAAACAATTCCAAATTGTGCTTTATTATATTATATTGTGCAATTTATATTCAGAAGATGCTATCAGCACCAGGGAACAGACAAATTTAATAAAAAAAAAACACAATGTTCCTGTTGTCCTAATAGTTATTAACAGAAAACTCCTCCCAGGAGACGGTTTCAGTTTCTTCTCAAAACTATCCCGCCCGCTCTGATGGAGCCGTTGGAGTACATAAAAAAAAGCAGCCATGCCATAGACCATAAAAAACAGCAAATAGTAAACTACAAGGAGCCCTTCAAATCATCCAGATCAAGTCCTTCATGTTCTAGATGAAACCAGGAGACTGGGTGAGGATAACTGATTCAGGCAGCTCAGTCAGTTAAGGTCTAAGCTGTATGTAGAATCATATTCCCCCCCAACATCCAAATTAGGAGTCCTTTGCTTTTATTGTCACAAGTGGTAGTAGCCTTCTAGATGACATAAACCTTGCCAAATCTATACATTTCATTCCTAAGTCAGCTCTGAAAGTTGTAACTTTTTCCATTGCCTAAAAGTAGAAGCCACCACCTTATATGGGCAAGTAACTTAGCTACTGTCTCTTGTGTCTTCATTACCTCCTTATCTGTGCCACTGCCAATCTCTTAATGGAACATGAGTTCCAGGAAAGCAAGAGCAATGCCCATCGGGGGCATTGCTGAATTCGCTGTGCTGACAATATGTCCAATCCATAGAATTCTGCAAATAAACACCTGTTAAGTAAACAAATAAGAAGCTCAGGGAATGCAGAATTTCACGAGCACATAGGAGTGATCTCTAGGATACACAATCAAAAAGCACACACATGGAACAAAATACATTGGAAGATCGTTAGAAAGCAACATGTGATTTTTGCAGCTGGGGCAGGTGCAAAATCAAATTCTTTAGTAATGATGATAGTTAGTGAAGTTACAAAGTAATGAAAAATGTAGACAATAGAACATACTCTTTTAATTCCTCCAAGCTGTGCTGGCTGGTCCTCGATATCAGAGGGTGGGGACCCGGAGAGTTGATATAGAGAAGTCTGAATTCCACAAGGAGAATGAAGTCTGTGGTCAGTGTTGGGAAAACTGGAGAGGCTGACTAACAAGGTGTAGCCTGGGAACAGTGACAAAACAAGGACCACAAACTTCCATGCAGAGTCATGAAATAAATCCTGTGGACAAATATTAAGTAAGAGACTAGTGATCGCAAGAAATGCGTTAGGATACATAGCCATAGGTTTGTAAGGAGATGGGAGAAGGAAGTTAAAGAGAAAGGGAGCTGAGGAGTGAGGGATGGAAGGAGAGGGAGAAGGAAGAAAGGGAGAGAAAGCAAGAAGAAGGGAGGGAAGGAAAATGATGGAGGAAAAGAACTATTTGGCAACACTCTGCGCCCAGCGTACACACTACTGCCATATACATTTTTGTTTACTTTCCAAAAACTCTCTTCATTTGACTGGGAAAATTAGCCCAGCATTTGGCTCAAAGGAGTTCAGTTAACCTCTCAACTCTCCTTAGGCAAAGTAGAGACAAGATCCAATTAGAGTGTGTCAGCCCAAAAGCTCTCCCGGCTTGCACACTTCTAATCCATTTAGTATCATTTTTTTTTCATGCACTTTCCTGTTTTGCTTTTATTTTTATGGAGACTTTGGAAATTTCAAAACATCTTCACACAGTAACATTTTTTTTTTTGGTCTTGTAATAACTCCATGAAGGCACTTTCTTCTTCTGTTTTGCTGGTGAAGAAACTTGGTGAAGGCAGTTTGATTTATCTAAGCTAAATCTTTATAATGGCAGTGTAGGGATCAAAGTGATGTCTGGCCCTTGGCTGATCATGCTGTCTCTTGTAATATGGGGTGAAACCCGTCACACAGCATATAACACATTCAACCAACGCCAGTCTCCTACCAGGCTCTCCTACATTTGCATCTTCACAGCAAGTCCTTTAGGAGGAAACTCTTAGGCATGGGTGTTTCATAGCCCTCTATACAGAACAGTGAATTCAGAAGCTCAGAAACAGACAGACGCTGGGAGAAAGTCCCAGTACATAAAAAACAATACTGTTTATTTCTGAAATGCTATGGACTTGTATGGTAGTGTGTATCAGTAAAACCAGCCCTTAGCAAGCTACCCTGGTCTACATTGCAAAACTTCTCTCCAAAAAAAACTGAAACAAAGGAAGTAGAGAGGAAGGTAGGAAAGAAAAGAGAGAAGGGGAAAGGAGAGAAAGAAAGGTAGAAGGGAGAGAGGGAAAGAGAAAGAAATCTTACATAGTGCCTTATTCTCAACTAATTACACTTTGTCTACATTTAACAAGTCAGTAAACCTTGAGAAATTCCTTTAGAATATTAATAAATCCATCATGTGGCAGTAAACCTGGTTTTCTCACTCATTAGATGGCTCTGAGATAATCTGTTGTTTCTACTCCATCATCAACCTAATGCAACTCTCCAGCGTGCCCAGGAAACACAGAACAGTAGAAGAAACTTTGTAAGACTTGTTACTGGCAAGATTCTTAAAAAGACTGTGGTAGCTCGAATCCTATTGGTCTTAATAAAAACCTGGAGCCAGATATCAGGGTAAATGCTGAAAAATCAGAGAAAGAGAGCAGCCAGCCACTAGTTAGCCATAAAGGCCAGGCAGTGGTGGCACACACCTTTAATCCCATCACTCAGGAGGCCGAGGCAGGCAGAGCTCCATGATTCAAGGCCACTCTGAGCTACAAGAGATTGATCCAGTCTAAAAGAGAAATGGAGCCAGGGGGTGGTGGCTCACATCTTTAATCCGGCACTAGGGAGGTGAAGACAGGAAGGAATATGGCTGGTCGGAGAGAAGAATATAAGACAGGAGGAGACAGGAGTCATTGCTCTTTGGGGTGAGGATTCCATAGTGGTAAGAAGTGCTTGTAGCTGGCTCCTTTATCTCTCTCTGATCTTTCAGCATTTACCCCAATATCTGGCTCCAGGTTTTTATTAAGACTAATTAGGATTCATACAACAGCCTGTCATAGATTCCAGCAATATTGTGGAATTATTTCAATAACCTATATCTGAGAATTAAAGGCAGAAATAGGCCTATTTTGCAAAACTGGAAGCTAGAAACCTCCCAAAGCACAAAATTTGATATTTCTTCAGAAGCCATTGGAATTTTCATTTTATACCAAAACTTTCATAGTGTGCATCTGGCAATGTCCACCCATCTCTTGATGTTTTGTCCACAATCCTTTCTCTGGTAAAGCCTTTTCCAGTTGTCTAAGCAGCATGAACTGGTTTCCTCTTGAGCTTCCGTAGAACTCCCTTCTACCAGTCATTAGAGTATTATAATAGTCAGCATTTGACAGATTATCAAAATGAAAAAGGATTACATACATATTATGTATATGTATAATGTAGTATGTATGCATACATGCTAAATGCAGCTGTACAATTTTTAAAAAATATTTCAGTGAGTTGGTTGGGTATATGGAAATGAAATGGTGAACACACAGTTACTAGTGTCTATGAAATGAGACTTAGCTCTTGGGAGTCAAGAAGTCCCAGATGCCTACAAACCGGAAAACCAAGAAGGCTTGCGATAGGACTCAAGCTGAAAATGGTGGACCGCCTTCCTGGATTAGCCAGGAAGCCTGAGAGAGGACTGATATCTTACTGGAATCCACAGTCCCCAGGCCCAGGAGCTTTGGTGTCCAACACCAGGGACATAAGGATATCCCTGATAAAGAAGAGCAAGTGATTTTCCTCTTCCTCTGCCTGTAACCAGGCAATCAGTGGAATAAACACCCGCCCCCACTGGAGACAGAAAACCTTTACATTGTTCACCAATTCACACACAAATCACAAATCCCTTCCAGGAAAATCCTCACAGACGCATGCATACATTTCAAACCTAACCATCAGTCTGGGGCTGGTGAGATAGTTTAGTTGACACAGTGCTTGCTGTACAGGGACTAGGACTTCAGTTCATACTCATGGAGCCCAGGTAAAATTCTAGGCACGGTGACGCACAGCCATCATCCTGGCACTGGGAAAGAAATAGAAGTGTCATGGCCAGCTACTCTTGCCAAATTGGTGAACTCTGGATTCAGTGAGAAACCCTGTATCAAAAAATAGAAGTGGAGAGATGTAGGAAAAGATGAAGGATTACACACACATTCACACACACACATACACACACCACAAAATTAATACATTCTTCATTTATTCATTTGCAAATTTTCAGATCAGCATTGATGTCCTGTCCTATATAAAACTGGTTAATAAAGAGATTACTTCTAGCATCCTTTCTCATGGAGAAATATATAACCGAGTCTAGAAAGAGGAGAAATTAAAGATGATGGCAAACTTGAATTTTAGAAGTTGGCTACTCGAGAACAAAATGTAAGTGCTTCAGATCAATGAAAATAAAAAACAAAATTGTAAAATTTGGGGGCTTGGGGATTTAGCTCAGTGGTAGAGCGCTTGCCTAGCAAGTGCAAAGCTCTGGGTTCTGTGTTCAGCTCCGGGAAAAAATAATGTAAAAATTTTATATAACTAGTGATATACTAGTTTCTAATATCTCTAACAATCAGCGATGATCCAAATAGTTGAGAGACAATAGTATGTATTAGATTGGCTTTAATATTATTATTAATTACTATTATAACTTATTTATTTATTTACTTATTTATTTATTTATTTATTTTTTGGTTTTTCGAGACAGGGTTTCTCTGTGTAGCTTTGCGCCTTTCCTGGAACTCACTTTAGAGACCAGGCTGGCCTCGAACTCACAGAGATCCGCCTGCCTCTGCCTCCCGAGTGCTGGGATTAAAGGCGTGCGCCACCACCGCCCGGCTCACTATTATAATTTATTAAAACTTTATTTGTTACAAATAACTTACATTATGATTAATGTTTTATTTGTGTTACCAATGATAGTTATATAGTGGCATGTGACTGCATTTTAAGTTTTATATATATTATTAACTTGAGGATACTGAGGTAATCAGTATATATCTGAGCATGTCTTGGCTAAAATGCCAATCAGGTAAGCATACAGCTCTGAGGCCAACTTCTGCAGCCATAGACCTACACAGCTGCTGACAGCAAGCCTCAGTGCCACACCCTTTGCCCTCCAGAAATCATTGGAATGTAGCAGTCAGCAGATTCTAACTCCCTCCCCCATTTAAGCACTGCAGTTGTTTGGCAGTTGCTATTCTTTACCTGCAGGTATCAAGACCAGATGGTTGGATGGATGTAATGTTTTATTTGGGATTCTTAAATACCCACTTTCCAAGTTCCATCTGGTGGGGCTAGGGAGAACTCGGTGCGGAAGAAGGGAAGAACAACATCATTGTCCTACCCCCACACCCTGAAACAGCCTCATCATTTTGTCAAAGTTGTTAACTTCACTTCTGGGAGGCCTTGAACCTGACCTTCTTTGTCTTTCCTTGACTTGGGTAGACAGCTGACATTGAATTTCTTGTTTGGTTGTATCATTGGTATAGGAAACAACTACCATCTGGTCACTCTTTCATTCACTCATTAATTCATTCATTGAGTCTTCTGTGGGCATAGAGTTGATGAAGAGCATTTATTCATAGCTAGTGAAAAGCACTGATTCATTTATTCTATTTCCATTTAATGAACCAAGAGCATCTATCTGTGGGTAGTTAAGGGCATTTCTCATTGGTGTTCCACATCCAGTCAGCTGAGAAGTAACACAGGCTCACTTCACACAGCTCCTAATTTTGACTCTACAACAGCCTGGTTACTTTATCACAAATAAATTATTTTCTGTCTGTCTCTAAAATGTATTATCTCTTTTTAAGACAAGTAAAATAGCATTTTTCTCATAAGACAGTTAAACAATAAATGAAGATGAGTAGGTGCTATCTGAAACTGAAATAGTACTCAACAAAGTGTACCTAGGCATTTTAATTATTATTTATCTATGTAAGTGACAACAACAAAAAGATACATTGCTGATAAATGAAATAAAAATGACTTGAGACTGACTCTAAGCAGTTTCTAGTGTAGGGCAACCAGAACTCTAGTCATTCTCAGGCCTGAAATGATTGCAAAGCTTGCTAGAATTTGATAATAGAATGCCATATTATAGGTGAACAAAATGTAATTTTTAGTCACAAAATATATGTATATGTATATACATATAGGCATACAGATGTATATTTATATTGATAGTAATGTTCAAAAAGTTAAGACCTTAACATTGGTTGACAATAATAAAATGGAAATAGAAGAAACACAAAATATATTGTACATCAAATACTATAATTTACTTGATTATTAAAGAACATATTTTTCATTAAAAATAAGTCATGCGCATTTTCTGTTCACTGATGTGGGATGTCATTTAAGACATTCCATCATTCTCTGCTTGATCACCCTGATATGAGCTCATGAGGTGTCCAGGGAAGAGACAATGATGGCCAGGACATTAAAATGTAATCAAGATATGCAAATTCATATCTAAATGTGATTTGCTGGGAAAAAGAAATTAATCTAGGCATGGTCAAATAAACAATGTGTAATATGGATAATTAATCACCAAATTAGCAGCTGAGGTCCCTTGAGGATATTATGCAAATTGAAAAGGCCCCCATCCACTGACACAATTAGACCACTTACTGACAAAATTCTCTATAAAATAACCCTTGGGAACGTCACAAAACAAATAGCCGATCAACCGTAGGATCCCAACTCCATTGCAATAGTTAACATTACTTACTATTATCTCTTCTGAGTTTGGCTTCATTTAGAAAGCGTCACCATTTTTTGCTATAGAACACTGGAAGATTCTGGATCAAGGATGACCAATGATGAGATGTGTTTCCTCTAGGACCTAGCTTCCCTATATCAATCAAACGACTTATTATTGGAGTGAAAAATGTTGCAAATGAAAAGCTCCATGAGTGAGGAAAGAACAATTATGTATTTCCTGTCAGTAACAGCAAAGGCAAGAAAATATTAATGTACCATAAAAATGTGTGCCCTCTGGAGCCTGATGTTAACCAATCATTAGGTCAGCAGCAAAGGAATCATTCCTCTCCTCACTGACAAGAAATGCTGTCATGCCAGGGATGAGTGTTCTGTCCCTAAGAATTTCGTAGTGTTGTTCCTTGCCTTCCCCTCTCATGTTGACCCCATGAGATCGGGCATAGCAGCATTGCCCACTAAATCCCAGTAAATGCGTGGCTTTAACTCCAGAGAGACACCAAAGCTCCTTTGATAGAAATAAAGGTTCCTCACACCCAGAAAAGCTTTATTATCCTCATCATTATTATCATTATATATTATAATTGCTGCTGAAGAGACTAGTCACAGAGAATAAATTGTATTAGTGCTGTGGCTGCCAGTGGTTTAATTGTAGCTATAACACATAGACACCATTTCTATGCCTGACAATGTGGAGCTACCTACCTCTTCCTGCCACCCCTGCAGCAAACCTACAGATTCTAGGCTTCCTGAGTCTCCAGATTATCATTGAATGTCACCTCAACCAATACGTCAAGTGATGCACCCCAGACCCTGCAGTTGTGACATGACTGAATTGGGAACAAGATGTAGCTGTGTCGTACACTCCACTCAGTTTCGCCACATCTGGAAAACCAAACCATGTCACCAGTGTTTGTTTCCTGGAACTGTCTGGAAGGCAGGGTAGGGTCACCCTAGATGGCAAATGAGTCACATGACTGAGAAGAGCAACTTAATTGGCTCTAGCATGTATTTTTATCACTCTCTGTTGTTCCAAAATTAAAAGTGCAGTAAAACCGAAAAATGGTTCAGGAGAAAGTGGACTCTGTTCCTCTGTAAGAAAGGAGTATAGAAGGGAATAGACAGACATCATGAATCAGAGTGCCGAGAAGCTCTCCCCACCCTCAATCAAGTGTGAAAGTGTGCCTCTATTCATAACCACCATCCCCCAGGGCTTCTAGAGTATGCAAAGAAATCAACTAACACAAGAATTTTTAAGCAGTGCTCTGCAGAACACAGGGACCCTGAAATATACTCCAGAATACAGTGAAGAAAGCAAGTGCAGTCCTCTAGGCCCGCTCCCCAACCTTCAACCAAAGAAAGTCTTGTAGATTTGGCAAACATATACAAGATATGTGATAGTTTGATAAGTATGTACCCCAGAAGCTCATGCTCAAATCTAACAACCATCGTGGTATTGAAAAGTAGGGCCTTTAAAAGTTGAGGATTCCTTTACAGAGAGTAATGTCTGTCTTTGAACTCGGTAAGGTACTGGAAAATCTCTTGTTATGAAGGTGATCTACCCATCCCCTCTCCTTTCTTGTTAGGGCACAAGGGAAGGCCCTTGTCAAATGCAGCCACCTGCTTGGGCTTTCAGCTTCAGAATAAACTTTTCTTTTTAGCAATTATTCATTCCAAGATATTGCAACAGTAGAAAATAAACTAAGATAATAGCTTTCAAAGACATGGTTCAGAGATAATAGTATGATGCTGATGACTTCCCTGGGGCAACTTCACCAATATCTTTGAAAAAATCATGGAGATACTGGAATATAATAAAGCATATATTCTTTTGGTCTTTGTCTCTGGTCCCAGCCCAGAGTTCCTACAATCCCCATCACTTTCCAAGTGATCATTGTAGGGCAAAACGGGAACATCCTTCATTATCTTTTCTCTGGTATTACTGTTTCTGAAATAGCTTCCGAATTAAGGAGGCAAAATGAGCATTGTCAGATGTGCACAGCGACCTCCTTTCAGCCTGAGCTTATGTAATCCAGAAACCTCTCCGAAGTTCCCAAAGATTGGGAGCCGGTTGCCGGGGAGCCAACAAGAAAATCTGGGGTCGAAACTTTTAACCTACTCTGCCCCTCACCTCGTGGAGGGTAAAGCAGATGGAGCTTTTTTTTAAAATCATGGTAGTCAATGATGTAATAATTTTTTTCTACCTAACAAATCCTCTAGAGAATGACTAGACTATAGGGTTCAGAGAGTACCTAGGTAGCAATGTGCATCTAAGTGCCTGAGGAAAGTATCCTATCTGGGTCAGTATTTATTGTCAACTCTACACAACCATGAGTCATCTGAGGAGTCTCACTGGAAGGGGTGGCCTGTGATCATGTCTGTGGGGAGTTGTCTTCATTGTGGATTGATGTGGAAGGATCCAACTTACTGGTTGCAGTCTTATCCCTAGGCAGGTGGGCCTGAGCTATATAAGGGCTAGCAGAGAGCAAGTGAGAGAGCAAGCCATTAAGCAGCATTCCTCTGTGGTTCTTGCCTCCAGGTTCATGTCTGAGTTCCTGCCCTGACTTCTCTCAATGATAGACTATAACCTGTAAGCTGCAATAACGTCTTTCCATTCCCAAGTTGCTTTTAGTCATGGTGTGTATCCCAGCAAAAAAAAAAAAAAAAATACAAACTAGAGCATGCCCCAACTCCATGGAGACTTACCTCCTATGATTGGGACCTTTCCAGACCTTGCTTCATGGATCTCTTCACCTGGCTGCTTATTTATAGATTTTATATCACCATCTGCAATAAATGGGACTCCACAAAGGACTACGTTTCCTGGGTTCTGTGAATTGCTCTAGCAAATCACTGAACATAGGAAAGAGATTGGGAACTGATCTGTTTCCAAGTCAGACAGATGGTGTGAGTGGACTGGGGACACATCGCTTCAGCTTGGCTTGTGAAGCAAAGGGCGATCCTGGGAGACTGAACCCTCCTTGGAACATACCTACTTGATATCCTCTGACCACTGGAGAGCCTGAAACCATTTCACACACATTTGGTATCAGATGTGGTTTTGGAGTGAGGCTAGGAAGCAGCTCCCTGATCCAATGCAGTTATGCATTGGAGGTCATCCCCGCAAGGTTGGTGACCAGTGCTCTAGCCATCAGTGTGTGTCACCACCTTGGTGCTTAATCTTATCGCTGAACCCACAGCACCTGTGACTTCCTATACAGATTCTATTCCTGAGTCATGAATATTGCTCCATCCTGTTATCTTTTAAATCCTCAGGGTCAGTCAAGCCTAAACATTGATGAAATGTGTGTGTGTGTGTGTGTGTGTGTGTGTGTGTGTGTGTGTGTGTGTGCAGGCATGCGGACATAGAGGCCTCAAATTGGCATTAGTTATCTTCCTCAATTACTTTATCACCTTGTTTTTTGTTGTTGTTTGTTTGTTTTGATTTGATTTGATTGAGACAAGTTCTCTCAGTGAATCTGGAACTAACCAGTTCTATAAGACTAGTTGGTCAGCACACTCCACAGATGGTCCTCTGTCTGCATCTCCAGTTCTGGAATTACAAGAGTGTGGTAGTTTGAATAAGAATTCCCTCCACCACCCACACCACCCTCCCCTCCCCCATAGGTTCATATATTTGAATGCTTAGTCATCAGGGAGGGGCATTACTTGAGAAGGATTGGGGGAGTAGGTATGGTCTTGTTAGAGGAAGTGTGTCACTGAGGGTGAACTGTGAGGTTTCAAAGCCCAAGGTAGGCTCAGTCTCTCTCTCTCTCTCTCTCTCTCTCTCTCTCTCTCTCTCTCTCTCTCTCTCTCTCTGTCTTCCTTCTACCTATGTTCTGGATGGAGAACTCACAGCTACTTCTCCAGCACCATGTCTGCCTGCATGCTGCTGTACTCCTTGCCATGATGATAATGGACTAAACTTTAAGCAAGCTCCAATTAAATGTTTTCTTTTATAAGAGTTGCTGTGGTCATGGTGTCTCTTCACAACAATAGAACACTGATGAAGACAAGGAGTGTTACACCATTCCTACCTTTTTATGTGTGTGTTAAGTATCTAAACTCATATCCTCATGCTTGGGTGACAATCACTTGACCAACAGACCAAAATGATTTTTAATCATCAGGTTCTCCTTGTTTCACAGTCCAGAAATTCTATAGAGAGAGGAAGCGTGAGCTATTCAGACTCAGATTCCAGTGGTTCTCAGCCTGTGAGTTGATATCCCTTTAGGGGTCCAATGACCCTTTCACAGGGATTCAATATCAGATATTCTGCATATCAGATATTTGCATAATGATTCAAAACTATCAAAATTACAGTTATGAAATAGCAGTGAAACAATTTTATGGTTGGGAGTTACCACAACAGGAGGAACTGTATTAAAGGGTCACAGCATTAGAAAGGCTGAGAAACACCAGTCTAGATCCTTCTTTGAACATGACCTATGATCTCAGCACGCTTTCAACTCCCCATTCCTCTAGCATTTTACAGTGGCCCAGGATTCTTGTGCATGTTGGACTCACTCTTGTATTTCCAGGTTACTCTGAACATGAGCTACACTATCCATTTTTGAACTCACTCTGGATGTTTGGACCATGTCTGCATCTTGTTCCCCTGGTTCTTACTCAAGACCTTTGGCCAGGAAGACAAGATCCCATTTCTGCCCTCTTCCTGCCTCAGTGAATTTAAACATGCTGTGTTCAAAATACATGAGATTATATGCTTTCCAATCATGTTACCCCTGCCAGAATCCTCAAATTTAAAATTATAACTCTGATTGTGTTGTTGATAAAATAATCATTAGACTATTTAGACCTTCTTCAGGGTGTCTCTAAAATTATCACAATCTGATGCATGTAAGTGTTAGGCATTTTGTTCATTTTATACAACAAAAATAAATATGCTGTGATTTCAGACTCAGTCTGTCACATCATCTCTGTCTAATGTAAAGTTGCAAAAGTCACGGGGCTTCACAAAGGTGTGCTACTTGGATATTTCCTTTCAACTTTTCTGACCTCCATACCCTTGAGTTTTCTTTATTCTAAGATATGAAATCCCTGAGCTTTGTGACATTTCTTTGATCATGGAAAAGAAAATAACACAAGAAATCCCATCTAAAGAAAGAATCAGAAACATCAAAGCAGATAAGTAGAATACTGGAGAATTGTTCAGACCCTTGCACATACTGATGGAAAATTTGTATTGTTACAAAAATAGTGGCACCAGCCACATTATTTCAGAAAAAGGTCTAAATAAAGACAGAAGGGAAAATAAACCACACACTGAGTAGATAAGCAGAAAAACCAAATTCAGACTTTGTGCCAAATCTCAAATTAACTTTATTTCCTTTTATTTTATTTTCTATTATAATGTGTTCATTTTAAGATTATAGATTTTGTTACATAGACAAATTTGCATTGTATCGCATCATGTACTTTGACCATACTCATCTTCCTTACCTTCTTCTGTCTCCTTATCTCCCATCTGGTTGTCTTCTTTATTTTCTCAAATAGTTACTCTTCTAATTTCATATAATATACATATATATATATATAATTATATATTCTAGGTTTATATATGTGGGCAAACATGCTCTTTGTCCTTCTGAATTTGATCTATTTTGCATAATATGATGATCCCCAGCTCCACTAACTTTCCTCCAAATGACATGATTTCATTCTTCATTGTGGCCAAATAAAATTCACCTGTGCATATATTGTACGTTTTCTTGACCCATTCATCCATTAATGTGCATTTTGACTGATTTCATAGCTTGACTATTGTGAATATAGCTGTAATAAACATGTGCAAGTGTATGTGTAGTGTATGAACCAGCAATCATTGTGTGTATTCCAGGAGTAGTAAAATCGAATGCCATGCAATTCTGTTTTCAGATTTGGGAGGAGCCTCCATACTGATTTCTATAGTGATTGAACTAATTTACATTCCCACTACTGATGTACAATTGTGTTTTTCTCTCCACCTCCTATAGACTAATTTTAAGTCTTGTTAGACACCAAACACCATATGAAGATGCATCCCAACAAGATTCATTTTACATGTCTTCATGGTCCATAGTAAATATGAGTTCAACAACATAAGGTAAAGTAAATAAGAAACAAATGACTACTTAATACTCCCACCAACAATCTTTACCTGAACTTGTAGAAGACCTGTCTTAACTCTGCATGTTATAATAGGGTCAAGGTCATATGCCCTTGCTACTAAGAGAACTTAATAGAGAAAGTTTAAGCTACAATACCAATTTGTTTATTTTTGCAAATGATGACAACTAAGTCCAATCATGTCATTTAATTGACTAAAGCTAGCAATGTATTGATGTCTATAAAACATCCCGAAGAAGAGGCTCAACGCTGTAAACAACTGAAGAATGATGCACTAAAGAAATACCTAGGAAGGCTTTAAATGATTCCTAGGAAACCCTCCCTTTAATCTTCTTTTTCTTCTTTTTTCCTCCTTTCTTTTCATCCTTTCACTGTTCTCGTGTGTTTGTCAATGACTTTTAATTATTCTTTTCTTTTTCCTTCCTTTCTTCTGGGATTTCCATGCATTTTTCTCTTAACTGTCTCTCTTCAGTAATCTTAATAGTGCTTAATTGCTGCATCACATCACTCACTATTATTTCATTACGGAGGTGGGAAATGAAGATAACAGGAAATTATGAAAGACACCCAGGGTGTGGCACATCGTGGAAGCTAGCGCCCAGGCTAGTGGGAACAGCTTTAGTGTCAATACTCATCCAGTTCCTTGATGTCCATTACCGTCTGATGGTTTTGTCAGGAGGCGTTAAACAGTAGCCACTGTGCTCTGGAGGTAAAAGATGTATTAACTCCATTTAATATGGATTTTGTATGCTTAACTCAACCATATTTTTGCTTAAAAAACAGCATATTTGACAAAAGGCAATAAGCTTGTCTGCACTTCCAACTTGACTAGATGAAACCAGACTCTACAGTCAATCTGTTGATTGAATAGCATGAATAATTTCACAATCAATTCATACAGTGCGTACTCCATTGTGAAAATGGCTGAGAGTCTCCAGGGAGGTGATCAATCGATCGGCCATGGGAAGGGAGATCAATAGAAGAGCCGTCTGGGACAGAGGCATACAGACAAAGTTTCTGTTTGTTTTACTTTGGCAAAGAACCTGGGGTCAATCCTCAAATGAAATTTGCATAATATGGTCGAAAAATAAAACATCTGGTGTTCCAGATTTGGAGCAGTTGATTTTCATAGCTTTATGGATATGGCTTTTTTTAATTTTAAAGGCTCAGCTATGCATCAAAATGTTCAGGACTCCCTAAACTCTCCAGCGCTTCTCTGTATGGCCGACTACCTGGCTGAGCTTTTAGAAAGAGACAGTTGGGCTGCTGGTTGGATAAAGAAGCATGCCTAGCTAAGGCATGTGGTAAGCACAAAAGGAGTACAGAAACGATAGTAGGGGAATAAGCAGGTACAAAGCTAAAAAGTGTAATTGGTAGTTTACACAACTCAGGTTGGCAGAGTGCGTCATGCATCACCTGTGAGAGAAGCATGTCACGTCACTGGGTCACGTCACTGAGACAGCAAATGCAGAGCATCCTACCCCAAGAATGTTTATGATCTAAGCCAGTGGTTCTCAACCTTGCTGTGACCCTTTAATACAGTTCTCACATTGTGTGGTGACCCCAAACCATAAAATTATTTTCATTGCCAGTTCATAACGGTAGTTTTGCTGCTGTTAAAAATGGTAAGGTAAATATCTGTTTTCTGATGGTCTAGGCTGACCCCTGGGATGGGGGGTCATTTGACCCCCCCCAAAGGGGTCATGACCCACAGGCTGAGAACCACTGAAAACTTTATTCTACCTATGTCTAGAGTCATGGGGGGGGGAATTAATGCAGGCTTTAACAACTAGGACATGAAACATCTGATAAGTACACACTCATGTCGAAAGCCACAAGCCATGTCTCTTTTCTACCTGTTACCTGTATATGCAGAACCACTAGTCTCTATAAACCCCACGCTTTCCATGAAGTCTCCACGGACTGTTTCAAGTCTGTTTGTAGCCCAGCTGCCCAGCTATATAGTGCACCTGCATGGAGTCCCAGCATGCTTTGCATCTTCCCCGGTCTCCTTTGAAGGATGGTGCAAGTGTGGTGCCGGTAGAGTCTGGTAATTGCTGCCACCTCTGATAATAAGTGTGCCCAGAGGGCTCCCTTACTGGGCTGCCAACGGCACAACGTTCTGAATATAAATGCTGGATCAATCCTGTCTTCAAATTGTTGCCTGATTTTTGTCTCCACACTCCAAATTTGCAATGTTTGTCATCGAAGTGGCCCTTCTGACACTGATCAACAACTTGAAAATCAGAGACCAAAATTTCCCTTTTCCCATTATTTCCCTCTCTAGTCCGCCAAAACCCGTTATTTTCTTGTTTTACAAAATAAATAGCTTTAAGTCGCTCTGTGTACATAGATACGGGCATGTAATAAGGGTAAATATAGGGCAGAAGACACTTAGTAAAAATTCTTGGGGCTGGAGATGGAGCTCAGTTATGGAGTACCTGCCTAGTACAAGCAGGGCCCTTGGTTTGATACCCAGGACTGGAATGCAGCCATTCTTACTACATTTATATGAAAAAGATATGCCTTTTCTCCAATGAGGAACTCTGAATTTTAAATAATGCTTTTTTCCTCCCCTGACTACTTTCATGGCAGGATAGCCCCTCCACATGAGCTAAAACTTTTCACTATGTTTTATTAGTGTTTCATGACATAAGCAATGAAGTGCATTAAAACCAATGCAGAAGACACAAACAGTAAAACGTGATGTGCAGTGACCTCAAACACCAGAAGGCAGCAGGATTCCAAATGTGTCCCTCGATCATTTATTTGCAATGAGTAATTTCAAACTAAAATTCACGTCTCTGCGGAGGAAATGGATAACATATGCAAAATACAATAAATTGATCTCTGCTACAGTTACACTGATTGCAGTTTTGTCTAATTATGACTTACAAGATTCCCCAGAACTAAGGAATATTATATTATTTCAAAATGAATCATACCAGAGAAAAATTAATTGGGAAAATTGCTATATTTTCTCCCAAATAATGCTATTATATGTGATCATTATATGCACTAATACGTATAGACATGTTCTCTAAATCATATACTTACATAAAAAGCACTATGGTTAGTCTCCATCCATTGCCACGGTTATGAAATTTATATGTAGAGTACTGATGTTTTGTCTCATGGACAATTATACTCATCTATTGCATATAGCGGTTCACGAGAGAAGGCAGCAGTGTTCATATCAGTATTCACGCGTTTTCCAGATGACTAATGAATCATGAGCATTTCACTCTGTGGTCTCCTACTTCCATCGAAATATTCCAACACCATTCCTTTCAGAAATAGATTAGACATTACACCATGTCTAAAAGCTTGTTTATTGAGAAAGCAGATGAGAAGACCGGAGTGACTTATTTTTAATGGAATTCACCATCATTTAGTTATCAGTTTTGAATGACCTGATGCTTTCTTCCATGTTCCTATTCCCCCAGCTCACACCACAGTCTTCACTATTCAGCAGATGGACATGGGGGTGGGGGGTGATGCTTGCATTTGGTATATTGCGATGTCCACTCAAATACTTCTCTGTGATGGGGTGATCCAGAAAAACCCACTGTAATTTCAAAATAGGCTAAGTCAAAAATACTTAGTTTGGCTCCCTTAGCCTACAGAAGGACATATTGTAAGTCACCCAGTGCACTGCAGACAGTTGAGTGTTAACAGTGGGGATCTCATGACCTACTGGGAGCAGAAGCTTGCTGCTCTAACCTAGCATCATGAGCCTTCATCACGTGGGAGGTCAATAATCAGGGAAGAGATAAGCATCTGATATTTGTGGTGCTGTTTCTCATGGATGTTGATTACTTTTGCTGTGTAATGAAGTCAAAAGCCAGTATCAAATCATTGGGTTTTTTTAAATACAGTTATTCTGATTGATTGCAGTCAATTCTAACACTCCAGAAATCTGATGTTTCGCTGTCGTCTTGAGTGTTCATGAAAACATTTTTAAATTTAAATTTAAATACAAGCCATTATGAAAATTCTTTCCCTCTCAGTTATCAGCGACGTCTCAGAGTGGACTTTCACGTCTTCTCACATCACACTGAGTTTTTTTTTTCCACTTTACTTTCTCGCTCGTACTCACCATGACCTATGATGCAGACAGTGCATTGCTTTAATGCTCTAAAATGATGCTCTGGACTTTATTCTCGACTGCTCCGGACTGTGAAAACAGTTACTGTCTGCAGTAGGAAGTGCTGGATTCATTTAACTAGTTGGTGTATGATGTCCCCGGATGTCCTGAAACTTCCAGAGCAGCGGAGTTTAGTGTCTGATAAATAAGTGACACTATCCTTAAAATAAATTAAAATTTTTTGAAATTAAAATATAATTATCTCATTTTCCTTTTCACTTTCTTTTCCTCAGTCCCTCCTAAGTACCCCTCTCCACCTCTTGCTCTCTTAAATTCATGGCCTCTGGCCTTTTTCTTTAATTGCTGATATATGTATACCATATAGATGGTGTGTATATATACATGCATATATATGCATATGTATATGCATGTATATATACATGCATATGATATGTGTATATATGATATACACGTGTGTATATGTATATATACATGACATATATATGTGCATATATGTATATATACACATATATGTATGTATATATGTATCTGTGTACATATATGATATATATGTACATATTCTTAAGGATATAAATACAATCTGCTAAAGTTCATATAATGTCAAGTAGATGCATATAATTATATGATTTCAGGGCTATATGATAAAAATTGACAATAGTTTTTAAGAAATTGAGACTGAAAGTAGAAATTTAAAAAATGAGTTTATTCCTTAAAAAGGAAAACTGTTACGTGTTAATATCCTTTTTCAATAAACCTACAAGAAAATTCTATAAAAAAATGTTACTTTTTTTCTTGCTAATAAAAGCATGGTGGCTTTGCATAGTCAGATAAGGTATTAAGAAGTGAGATCCTAAACACACTATTTTTTTACTCAAATAAAGGCTGAGTGTCTATATATAAAACTGACTAATGCTTTTAAACACCATTAGCTCTTGAGAATATCTCTGAACAGTTTATGAGCTAAAACAGTATGCATTAGTATGTAGAAATTAATTCTGAAATTACATTAGAGATAGATAAGTAGACTATAGATAAATAGATAGTAGATTGATATGAATGGTATATGTATCTGGGACTCAAGTCAATGAACTAATTACTGCTTATCCTATTGTAACTTGTTAACTCTTGCCACATTTTATCTTTTTTTCCCTAAGTCTTTCCTTTACAGCTTGCCTTCACCAATGTTTATGCCGAATGTATTCCTTAGACATTTTATGTTTAGAGAAAAGCTCACTTAATTTCCAAAACAAGGATTTTAAGTTTTACTTTACAACCAGATTAGGCAGATCAATAGTGGTGCTTGATTCACTATCAAAAATAATGAATCAACAAACCTGGATCCATAGGGGCTCACAGAGACTGAACTGACAATCGTGGAGCCTGCATGGCTCTAAGCTAGGCCCTCTGCATGTATGCTACAGTTGTGCAGCTGGGTGTTTTTGTGGGACTCCTAACAGTGGGAAAGGGGGTCTATTCTAATGTTTTTTTGTGCTCTTGGGACCCTTTTCCTCCTCCTGGGTTTCATCGTCCAGCCTTGATATGAGGTGAGGGGCCTAGTCATGTTATAACTTGATATGCCATGTTTGGTTGATGTCCCTGGGAGACCTACCCTTTTCTGAAGGGAAATGGAGGAGGATTGCATGGGGGAAAGGGGAAGAGACTGGGGAGAAGGAGAGGGACAGGAAACTCTGGTCAGGACATAATATTCGAGAATAATTATTTTTAAAACATAGTGTTCCTCGTCTGTGTTTGGGGCAGATTTCCAGGGGGCACAGCGTGTTTAAAAGATTTTGCATGTTGTCCCTGAGGTAATATGATAACCTCCTCCTCCTTCCAAATCAGAAATTGACAAAAATGTCCATTGGAATTGTCCAGTGTGACGGTGAGTGGGAGGAAACAAAACCCTAGTAGGATGGCAATGCTGGCAGAGATGTTGCAGGAATAAAATCCCTCAAGAAAAACAGTGAATCGGGTTCAGAGAAGCAGCCAGGAGGCAACTCCATAACAGATCCAGGTCAGACTAAGCTCCCAACATTAGAAACATCACACGAACTTATCACAGGCAAAATCTACTTAAATATGTCCTCATTGTAAGAAGCTTCCAGGTGATCTGATGATAGTAATGTCTTACTTTGATTTCTGTTATGATGGCAAATGACCCAGAAGAAAGGGCTTTTTGTTTGTTTGTTTGTTTTTGTTTTTTTGTATTTTGTTTTTTGTTTTTTGTCTCACAAGTCCAGGCTGTCATGGGGAAGGGAAGGTGTCGAGAACCTAAAACAGCTTGTCACACCACACCCACAGTGAAAAGAAGAAAGAATGAGTATATGCACACTCACTGGCTCCCTTGTCCACCGGCTCCCTTGTCCACTGACTGACTTGCTTGCTTATGCTCAGCTTAGTTATTCTATTCGTATACAGTTCAGGAGCCCCTGAATAGGGAATGATGCTACCACAGTGGGCTGAGTTTCCCCATATCAATAACCTGAATCTTCCACAGACACACCCACATTGTAAGCCAATGTAAAGAGTCTCTCACTGGGACTACGCCCAGGTGACTTTAGGTTGTGTTGAGTTTACAATTATGCTAACCATCACAAGTTAGTATACTTTTGTCTTATACAGTTAACCATAGAAAAATTCAATTATTAAGTCTGTATTGCTGGTACTTTTACTATAGAGTGATATAGATAATCTATCCCTGGGAATTTGATTTGGGGATTACAAACACATGCAGGTTCCACTCTGAGTTCTGTTCTCTCTGAGTGAACCCATTTCAGGAGAGCTTTGATGGCATAGGACAGACATGGGGCTTTTTAGCACACACTACCTAGAGAGATTGGTCTTGGATGAGCCATGTATCTGCACACTGGATTCTTAAATGCTTCTCAGGAACTGTACCCCATTGCCTCAAGCCATACCCCATTGGTCCCCTAGAGCCAGAGAGAGCAAACCAGGGGCAGTCACACATTCCTGCATCCAACCTTCAGGGATATTTCCCCTAAATCTTTGGATAAAATTTTCCAGCTTCCTCCAGTCACACCTCCTCACACCCCCCTACTTTTTAGTAGGGCTTGGGAAAAGGAATTTTTTTCTCTTAGTAATATTTTTATTTTTTATCTCACCTCAGTTGATGGGCTTTGAGAACAGAAACTCTATCCTAACCATTGCTATTTCCAGAGATCCCAATACTAGTCACATCATAGGAATGTAATAGATATCCGCAAATTAGTGTTTCCCCCAAACTCGTCTTTTTTTTGACATTTATTTATGTATCGATGGTTCTATTATACTATCTAAAAGATATATTTAATGCTTACCCCCAATTCCTGCAGGTGTCATTCTACTCAGAAATGGAATCTACATATTCAACTGAAGATAGGACTGTAGTGGATAGCTGTTTGAGTCATTCCCTGAAACACCAACTTTAGTGAGACAGCTGTAGCTGTTACACCTGCCATGACCTTGAGGTATCGGCCTCTGTGGGCATGGCCATCAGGGACCCTTAAGACCTGGGATGCACCTATGCTGACCCCCCTTGGCTACTTTGTGGTTCTGGATGCTGAGATCTTGGACCAAGTCGTTCAGCTGGGACATAGTTCAGCTTTCCAGGACCCTATGATAAATCTCCCGTGGTTTTGACTCTACCCCCAAATAAATTCCTTTGATCATTAAATAGACTCAGGGGACTTATCCCATTATAGGACTACATTCTGTTCAAGAAATTTTTAATTCAGAATGACCATTCCTTTACAAAAGAGGAGCTGTATGGACAGACACTCAAGGAACATACCATGTAATTGAAGGAAGAGGCTGATCTGCCTATAAGTTGGGTGCTCAGGACAGCCAGCAGCAAAAGCTACAGAAAGGCATGGAACACATAGACTCCTACAGAAGTCTTTTTAAACATTTTAAAATATTTTATTAATTTACTGAGAATTTCATATAGGCATTCAATATATTTTGATCATCATCAGCTGTATTCCTTCCCTTAGCTCCTCCCAGATGTACCTCCCCCAACTTACCCATGCCTTCTGAACTTCATGTTCTTTTCTTTTTATAACCAAATGAGTCGAATTTGTGCTATCTATATACTCAGGAGTGCGGGGCATGGTCTAGTAGACTTATCAGGCCAACCCTTAAAGAAAACTGACTCTTCCTTCCCCATAAGTGACCAACTATTCATAACTCTTCAGCTAGGAGTAGAGGCACCTGAACTCTACTCTACACACTGGAGTGTTGACTGGCTTAATCTTGTACAGGCAACTGCAGTGGTAGTGAGTTCATATGTGCAATGGCCTTGTCATGTTCAAAAGACAGTTTCTGGTCCCTTCTTACATCTGACTCTTGACATCTTCCTGCCTCCTCTTCTATAATGGTCCATAAGCCTTGGTGCAAAGGCGTGGTATAAATGTTCCATTTGGGGCTGACCACTATGTAGACGCTTATTCTCTATACTTTGACCGGTCGTGAATTTCTGTGTTGACCACCAGCCACTACACAGAGAAACTTTCCCTGATGAATCTAGAGAGTAATAATCCATATAGTGATAACAAATTTATAGAGCAATTCAATACTATGCCAGTTAGTGGGGTAATACTAGTAGGTTCACTCCTGATGCTTATTAGGTCCCCAATCTTAGATTCTTGGCTAGATTTACAGTGTCAGGCATGTGTTTCCTTCTGTGGAGTGGGCCTTAAATCCAACAAGAAAGCAGCTGGTTAGCCTCATACTATTTGTGCCATTATTGTGCCTATACGGGCATATCTCACCATGCCAATTGCTGCTGCAGCTCATGGAGTTCACAGGTGGGTAAGATTCAGCAATCTCTCCCCTGGTATCACACATAGCACCTTCTAGTACTATAAAAACTACCCATCCAGGAAGAGGCTTCCTGGTCAGTACCATTTTGTTTGCTGTGTGCCCTGTGACCAAAGTATGGGAGCAGGGTATTCAGCAATAGAATTTTAACATGAAGTTTAGGTGGGCAGACAAGAGCAGTAGCAAGAATTGTGTTATATAGAGGGTCCTTGGGACATCCCTGACCAACAGCTGGAGGGGCTGTGTCCCACCCCTGGTACTGGGCTTTTATATAGCAACCTTCTCAAAGGAGCATTATTCATTGTGAAAAGAACCTCCAGTTAGTGTCTTTCACGTGAGCATCATAGCTCTATATATGAAGCATATAAAATAGTGTATTTCCAAATGGCTTCTTCAAATACCCTTACAGTTATTCATCCCTTCTTTCTACCCCTCCTTTATTTTCCCCACCCATGCCTCTCCCCATGTCAACTTTCCTTCCCATTATTCTCTCCTCCAGCCACTTCATATGACTTGAGTTTCACTATTCTCCCACCCCTTAAGATCTTCATTTCCCCTTCCCATCCATGTACAGGATACAGTAAAGCAGACAACTGCAGTCCCAGCAATGGTAGGCTGAGACGGGTGAACTGCCAGGGCCTCCCAGGCCAGCTAGCCTGGCCTACATAAAAGTAAGATAAATTCTGTCTCAAAGTGACATCCAAGGTTGTTCTCTGGTCGCCACACCCACACCTTGGCAGGAGCACACCTATGTGTATACATGCACAGAGAGATAAAAATAAATAAATCTAACAACTTATTCTGTTTTCCTTCCTACTGTGAGGGAGACCACTTCAGTGTTCATGATCTCCTACTCATGAGACTTTGGTATGACTTTGAATATCACTAAAATTTTTCTCACTTATAAAAATAGAACTTGTAAGGTTCCTGCTACGGTGCTATTGTGATGTAAAAGTAGTTAACTTAGGCAATGCTCTAAGAACAGTGTCCAATGCAGAGTAAATATATGACATAGGTTAACTCTTATCCTTACCCCAAACTGAAGCAACCGTGGCTGTCGTTAGTAAAGATGGATGTGGTAGCCATTAGCTACATGAGTTCTGTATTTTACGTAGCTATTTATTCATAAATCCCAGGATTACACATGTCTCGATTTGCTCCAGATGCCAGGTTGAGTTTGAAACTTTGGCAGAGTTTCTTCATAATCTCTATTCAAGAACCAACAAAACCGGAGTGTGATTTAAGTACATGTCAGCATCTATATAATATAACATGAGCTATTTCTGTCCAAACTTGAGCAGAGGTACTCATGAGATAATGAGTTGCCTGCATCGGCTTCACCCCTTTTCAGGAAGGTATAGATGACACTCACAGAGGATAAGAAAAGGCACGCCCATCTGTGGTGGGTGCTGTCATATGATCACCAACGGACATCATTCTCCAACTTTAGGCAATTGGCCACTCTTGGACTCACTCTAAAGAAAGCCAGTTTTGCTTAAGTTTTACCATTCTACTGGGCATGTTAAAACTATGACTGGAGGATGTAGAAATGTAAAGATTCAATTCCTGTTCTCCAACTTGAGACAACTAAGAAATCCCACTCCATACTTGCATTGCCCAAAAGATCAACTAAGACATTTCCCGAGTCTGATTGAAGCTCTCCGCTCAATGCATCCTTCTCTTTATGCACAGATACTGAACCTAACAGCACATCATGCTAGCCTTTCCTGCATTCAAGTCTCTGCTCAAAATGTTCTGCAGAAATCCCAAGATAAGGTCTTTAAAACTAATTGACCAGTAATGAGAAGAATTTTAGTGATAGAGAACATGTCTGGCATGCTTTAGATCCTAGATTTCAGCCCCAGTAACACTAAAACAGAATATCAACTAACTAACATATGAATTAATCAGCTCACAACACCACTTAGAACCTAAATGATGAGCTGGAGGAGTGGCTCAGCAGTTAAAATGCATGTACAACTCTTACAGAAAACCTGAGTTTGGCTCCTGGCATCCACATCAGGCAGCCCACAATCACCTGTCACTCCAGTTCCTGCAGGATCTGATGCCTCTTAGCCTACATGGGTACCTGCACTCAATGGCACACTCCTACACATGGATAGAGATAGATAGATTGATGATAGATGTTAGATAGATAGATAGATAGATAGATAGACAGATAGATAGATAGATAATAGAGAGAGAAATAGATAGATAGATAGATAGATAGATAGATAGATAGATAGATAGATA
>CABHPH010145650.1:0-40304 GCA_902168325.1 Peromyscus nudipes | reverse complement strand
ATTTACCATACAGTAATTATGTTGCCACAGGCCACTAAATATTGTAAAGCATGAGGCATAATATCAGATATCACGAGATGCTTTGTGGTTCCAAGCTATTTCACAAGGAATGTTTTTTGTGCATTCTGATGTATTATCTTTTAGAAGGCGTTTTGATTGATTGGTCCTATGATTAGCAGAGCTTTGCTTCATAACTTCTGCACGGTGGATCAAGCCATCTTGTTACTTACTATGATTTTTCTTAACTTCCTGGACTCGGGTCCTCCAGTGCCTAAGGTTTCTCAGTGGAGGCCTACACACATACATAAGGACATGTGGAGCTGATTTGTCATCTGTGTGTGGTTTCAAAGCCTACACTACATGCCTTGCTATTGTTTTCCTATGTGTTTTCAGTGACTAGAAAGAAAGCCTTTTTTAGTATTATCAATTTAAACCGATCTAAACATCCAATAGGATGGCATGTTTGTCTCAGCATGAGTTTTAATTGCACTTTTGAGTTAAAACCACTAAGTTATTTCACTGGTAGCTGATTAGAATGTGGTGTTGTGTAGGAACAGGGGTCCAGTACAGCAATAAAAAAAAGAGAGACATGCTACCAGCTGCAGGATGATATCAGCAACTCACCAGCCAGTCTATGTAAGTGTCCAGGCACCAAGCACAGCAAAAGTACCAGGTCATTTTGCACAAGGTGCCAAAACATGTTCTCTGGAATTAGGATAGAGCAGAAAAAGAAAACTTTCCATCACTTCATAGTTTACTATGACTCTATTACATGTCATTGTTATTCTAAAAACTAATGTAATTTTTGAATAATATCAATTTATGGGTATCTCATAATTTAATCAATCTTAGATTTTTGAACATGTGACATTCTCCTAATTTTCGTCATCACAAACAGTATTCTGATCACCTCCATTTTTGCACATCCCTAAATGTCTCTATGGAAAACACATGGCATGCACTATGCTATAACTTTTGCTAAGGGGCCTGAAGAGGTGGCTCAGCAGTTAAGAGTGCACACTGCTCTTGCAAGGACTGGAGTTCAGTTCTCAGCACTCACCTTGCGACCACCTATAATTCCAGGTCCCAGGGGTTCCAATGCCTCTGGCCTCTGAGGGCACCTGAACTCATGTGCACATACTTACACACAGATACCCACAAAACACATGATAATAATAATAATAAAAATAAAACTTATTGTGCATTGTTATGGTCTCTAGAAATGTTATCATAGCTGCATTGTACAAGATAACTCATAACACTAAGCACTTGCTATGATAGAAAATGAATATCCTTTATCAATTTTGTGGGGGGGGGTGCGTGAGCATGTACACACGTGTGGGGAGTGCACAATGTCATGGTCACATGGAGAGATCAGAGGACAACCTCTCTAGTGTTGGTCGTCTTCTACCTTGTTTGAGATAAGTTCTCTTGCTGTTTGCCACTAGCCTGAGAGCTCCCAGGGATTCTCCTGTCTCCACCTCCATCTTGCTGTAGAAGCTTAGAGGTTACAGCAGAGGCTCCTGCATCTGAATTGATGTGGGTTCTGGAGACCTGAACTCCGGTCCATCCTTGTGTGGCAAGGAGTTTACCCACTCAATGACATTTTAATTTTAAACTCTGGGGAAACTGAGCTGGTCATGGCAGCACAGCTTAAATCCTAGCACTTGGGAGCCTGAGTCATAAAGGTCACAAATTCCAGGCCAGCTTTGACTACACAGTAGCAAAACTCAGTCTCAAAAAGCAAAAGTAAGAGTTGAAATTTTCTTTTTTCTAATTACCTGCAGTCTAATTTTCTATTGTGTTCATTTTAGAATTGATATGTAAGGTTTATTTTATAAAAAGCATATTATGTTTCTGTTATACTTTATATGAAGAGAAAATTGATGTATATTTTACCTTAAAGTAAATGTTCCTTTCTTCCTTGTAAAAGTGTTCATTTCTTATGAAAAGGAGAAAATGATAAGCAACATACATTAACAATACATACTTTACATTAATAATAAACAATTGTAATAATGAAGAAACAACAACTGTTGCTTATTAACTTTAATATCACAAGAATATTCTTCCACCATTTATCAATAAGTAGGTAGGGAAGTAGATGGCAGATAGAAGACAGATAGATAAATAAATGATAGATAGGTAGGTATGTAAGTAGATAGGTAGATAGATAGATAGATAGATAGATAGATAGATAGATAGGAGATAATTTAAAGTAAAACAGACAGACTGATTCTGCTATACAGATAAGGCTCTGTTCTTATCATCTAATATATTCTAACATATTCTGTATCAAAAAATATTCATGTACAGCATCACTTGTAATGATTGCATATATGAATTTATTATAGTTTTTATAATGTAGTAGTTCATTGTTGGAATTAGGCTTATATCTATTTTTCATAATAAAATATAATCTTTCATAATCTTTGAAATCTTCATAAGCTGATATTATGAACATTTTTCTTAAGTAATTTCTTTAGATACCACTCTTAGAAGTAGAATTTATAGATTAAAGGGCACTTGTACTTTTAGTGATTTTGAACATATTGACAATTACATTTCTTTTTTTTTTTTTTTTGGTTTTTCGAGACAGGGTTTCTCTGTGTAGCTTTGTGCCTTTCCTGGAGCTCACTTGGTAGCCCAGGCTGGCCTCGAACCCACAGAGATCCGCCTGCCTCTGCCTCCCGAGTGCTGGGATTAAAGGTGTGCGCCACCACCGCCCAGCACATTTCTTTATTAATCTATCAATGCATATATCTTTCAGAAAAATGACAGAGAGCATTTCTACATTTCTTTCAGCCTCACCAATTCTAAGTACATTAGCATTGTGATCATGGTCAATATAGTAACTTGGAATGTTTCATTTTGCAGCTTGCACTTACAGTTACTTAAATACTGATTATTTTAAATATTTCTCAATGTTTTGAGGACAGTTGACTTAGGATTTATGTGATACTAACATTTTCTGTTGAGTGCACCTCTTTCTCATTGCTTCATAAAGGCATTTTATACATTAAAGCATTAAATCTTGTCGTACACATTTGAACCATTGCTATCACATTGAAATATATACAGTAGATTTTCTTGTGTCTTTGTTATAAGTTTTTATTCGTTGAAAAATGATGCTGAATTTCAACATATTCGAATGACTATTTTCTCTAGTTGATATGTTAATAATGTACATTCATGTAAAATTACTTCCTAATATTGAAACAACCTTGTATTCTGAGAATAAACTCTTTTCAGATGTCAATCTTATATTTAACTTCCGATCTGTTAAGATTTTGCACCACCATTTCCAAGTTGAAAATTCATCATTTTCCTCTCTGTTACAGTTTTATCGGCAGAGTGACAGTTTCATAAACTTAAGAAATTTTTTTTCCGTATGATATTGGCTAATACTATGGTTTGGCTATGGTTTGGATGTATCCCAGGGTGACATTGCTGAGAAGTACCGGAACTGTTATAAGACCGGGGGCAGGGTGGTCTGGTCACATGTGACTAAGGCATTGCTGGCATCACCCTGAGAAGAGATAAGTGCTGGTGACTTAGAGTGAGGTGGTCCTCATTAGAGTGGGTTGTTATGAAGCAAGGTCACTTCTTCTGCATGTGCCCTACTGTGTGTTCCAGCCTCCTCTGTATTTCCCAGACGTGTTGTGATAGTCAGCAACCCAGCACCCTCCAGCCACCAGAATTGTAAGCCAAATAAAAGATTCAGCCTCAGGCACTTGGTTATAGCAAAAGGAAATGGAGTAATATATAAGTGCAAAAGGCCCTCAGACCTTCGTAGGCCCCTAGACCTTAGTACACCTGATGCCATCCATGGTGGAAGTAGCATTCAGGCTGTACAACTCAGCACATAGACAGCACCACCTGCCCAAACTAAAACAAAGACCCAATCCATCAAAGTGCATAGTTCTGGGAAAGTCTCTAAATGTACTCACCTTCCTTTTTAGCTTCTGTAGTTCTGCTTCTGGATAACTGTTTTATTAACTGAAGTATGTCAACCCAGAATATTTTTTTTGGTGTGTGTGTGTGTGTGTTTAAAAGCTCACCCTAAGAAAGGCTCAGGGTTTCACTAGGATCCTGAACACCCAGTGTGGTTACTGGCTTATAAAAACTTTCTATTGTTTTAAAGCCATGTCTTCTCTGGTGGATATCCCACAACAATAAGTATATTTTAAACTATTTGTTTACAGAGGTAACAAATCTAAGGGAAAACAACGACAAAAAAAAACCTCTCTTCGACCAGGGACAGATGAAGAAAACCCAAATCCCTTCTTGCTCTTTACCTCTAGTCCAAGCTGCTGTACTGAAAACTTTGCTATTGTGAGTCCTAGCTTTTGTGGTGCTGGGCACTGCAGTTCTAACAAACATGCTCATTTGTCTCTTCCAAACTGATCAATTTAAGAAGGTATATAGTACCTCCTCATGATGGCTATTCACGTGGAATTAACTAAAAGCTCAAAATGAGGCACACCTGTGAGGGGTTTTTGCTGATTTGAAGAAAGAAGATCCACTTCTAATCTGGATCTTTGCAGTGTGAAGACAGACCTTTAATCCGTATCTTTTGAGGTGGAAAGACCAGACTCTAAACTGGGCCACATCTTCTGCTGGAAGTCTCTATAAGGACGCGGAAGGAGGAAGTTTTTGTTCTTTGTCTGCTTGTTCTCACCTTGTTAGCAAGTCCATTTCTTCTATAGCATTAGAGCCGACTTCTTCAGGGTTTGAGCATATACTGAAGACCAACTGAGACATCCAGCCTTGTAGACTGAAAACTACTGGTTTCTTGGACCTTTCATTCATAGGCAGCCATTGTTGGATTAGCTGGACCACAGCCTGTAAATCACTCCAATAAATCCCCTTTATATATATATGAATATATATATATATATAATATATATCATAAGTTTTGTTACTCTAGAGAACCCTAACTAATACACCATTCATTAAAAACAGGCAGTTTAGAGAACTTTTACTCAAGTCTCTCCTCATCCTGAGACATGATAGCTAGTTTCTTAGTTGTGTTCATTGTAACTTTCACAAATATAAAGGAAAGTTACCCACTGTTTCCCAATTAAATACAATAAAATTAGAGTTTGACATTTTTCTCCATCACTTCCCCTCTGCAGGCAACATCAGTTTTTGTTTTTATATGCTGTCAGGATCTGTATCATTTGCATTTTGTTATTTAGCTCATTTAGATGTGAGTACTTTGACTATAGATTGTTCCTAAACATGGTAAAAATGAAAACTAACTAATCATAATTATGTGATCATGTAACTACGCATCAGCAAACATATAATGGTGCTTCATCATTTTAGGTTGAAAATTCATTTTAATTCTTGTTGTCTATGGATGAAATAGCACTTAGAACATCATAGAATCATCATATTCTCTTCTCTTCTGCACTTCATTTTTCTCTTCCTTCCTTCAGCCTCCTTTCTTTCTTGCTTTTGTTTTCCACAAACGTCTAGTGATTTTTTTTTAAATTTACTAATCTATAATTACATAAATACTGGTATAAAAGATTCAGCCCACCATCTTGGTAAAGAAAGCTCTGTGGGGCAGTTGAAACAGCTCAGGGATTACCTCTTCACACTTCTTTAGGACTTTTTCTTCTTCCTCTTAGCAGCTTAACGTTGACACGTCTGTTAGCCCATGCCTCGGGCAACATCTCTCTTTTATCTATACCTCATCTGACACTGAACTTTAATAATCCAAACATCTCTCCCAGGTCAGTACTTATTCTCTGTCTCTGTGGACAAGGATGTCAAATCTCCTCCTCAAGGCTTGGCTCTGCTCTTTCTGCTCATTCAACCCAAGAGTCGAGATGCAGTTCATTTCTCAGCTTGGTAACACATTTCATGCTAGGCGGGAGCCCGAGGGACTGTCCAATGAGGGCACATCACAGTCTTCTGGCACTACTGAGGTTTGTGCTTGTTCTCAAAAAGCAAGACCATGTCTGTTTTAACAGTTCCCAGTGTCTTCATGTGTTCCCATTGCAGATGGCAGAATCTCCCCAGCTACCTACAGTCTGTCTCTATTTTGCAGCATGATGTGGATGCTTCTTTTTTTAAAAAAAAAAATGGTCTGGGTGTTGCTCCATGAGAGTTGAAGAAAAAAGAATTTGACAATGTGGTAACTGTACCATTTTAAGCTGAGTCTTCCATATACCAGGAAAGATGATGTTGGCTTCACAGCTGGAGTATTTCAGACTGCTTGCTTATTGACTTGCTTCATATACACAGTCACCAGAATATGGGTACTTATAAAGTTTCACTTTGACCTAGATCACCATACAAACCATGTACTACTCATATGGCTTCTGGTATTGCGTCGTTACACATTGGGACAGCCAAATCTATGTTGATAGGGAAAAATTCACAGGTGTGAGAGTCTGATTAAAAAAAAAAAAAGACCAAAATTCCCCAGCTGGAACATTTATAAAAGCACTCTGAAGCTCATGGAACATCCTGGAAGAGAGCCTGGGAAGAATGCAAGAGCTAGAGGAAGGAGAGGAGAATTGTGGAACACTCTCTTCCAGGCATGATCCAGTCATTGTACTCTGGATCTCTTAGCAACTGTTGCAAGTGTTACAGCTTGGAAGGGAAACATATCCTGACTGTCGGGAGCCAGGCTATGCCTATAGCTGTGTTCTGGTGGGGGGTGGTTTCTCCACAGGAATGTAGTGATTCTGCTCCTCTCTGAGAGAGCCCTTACAGTTCAGCTCTGCTCCACTCTGCTAAGAGAGTTTCCCAGCAGAGATTTCCATTGCTTCTCTGCAAGTTGTTACCGCTCTGCTTCACTCTGCTAAGGGAGAAACCTCTGCAGAAATGTAGCAGCTTGCTCCTGCTCTGGCAAAAATTGTTAACTTCTCTGCTACACTCCACTAAGGGAGTTTCCCAGCAGAGATGTCTGTTGCTTCTCTGCTCCACTCCACTCCAGCAAAAGAAGGTCTTCACCCAAAACTCATTCAAGAGATTCATTGGTAGGGAGAAATTCAGGAGAGTGCCTGCCTCTGCCTCTGCCTCTGTCAGGATGGAAAAAAGGCAGCTCACAACTGAACAGGCACACAGCTTATATAGGGCTTCTTAGGGGTGGAGTTTTTCCAAAGTGAAGATTTTCAGGGTGGGAATTGGTCAGATTTCAATCCCTGAGCTTGGATAACCACAGAGATTGACTGTATTTCATGCTCAGGAATTGGTTGGTTTTCCAGCTCAGGGATTGGTTGGTTTTTGTGCTGAGTTAGTCAGGGACTAAGAGTGTGTTTCTTTAGCTCTGGTTTGAGGACCAAAGTGTGTTTCTTTTACTTGCCCGTTTTAACTTTTTGGCTCTGGTTTCATGGGCCAGGGTGTGTTTCTTTCACTAGCTCTGGTTTCTGGATCAAAGTGTGTTTCTTTGGCTCTGGTTTCAGGGTCAGGGTGTGTTTCTTTGGCCGGCTCTTTTACCCTATAGCTATCATTCTTTGCATAACACCGGCCCAGAGTTTGGACCAATCTACAGCCCATCATGGATGGATGAGGAGATCATGAGTCTCTGCCCATCTCTGAGGACCTACAGGCAGATAACAGTTGCTGGTAGAAAGACATTTTTCTTGGTGGTGTGGCTAGTGGTGAGTTGTCCATACTCTTACAAATAACCTCTTATAAATAACCAGGCTTCTTCAAGGAACTGCGATGAAATTCATTGATGTACACACACATACATACATACACACACGAAACACAGGAAAGCAGAATGGAGATCAGTAAGATGAAGGGGATTATGGGAAATGAGAAGAGACAATAAAGGGTATATGGGAATCAACATGATCAAACTTTATGAGAAGACTAGTGTCCATTATACCACTGTTAAAATAAAAAAGATGTATGTGTGTCCAGATGTTCTCCTGGCCTTCTAAAGAAAGATGTATCATATAAAAGATTATGCCATCTGAATATGATGCACAATAAAGGGAATTGTCCAATCACTTCTAAACCTTTGCATACCTTCCTTATTGGGTCCCTCTTAATTAAAAATACCTTTCAACAAAGGTAGTTTTTCTATCAATGGCATCACCACACCTGTCATTAGCAGCTGCTCATTGTTACCCTTCTTCAAAGCACAGCCTCCTGGGAAGTTCACACTCCATTTAGAATTTTGCTCCTGAAAAGAGGAACCCATCTTTAGTATCTGAAGTTAAGTCAGACAGATGTCACCCACAGAAAACGCCATGCTTTGATAGACACTGTCACTTTCTGGGTGTTCTCGTTAGTCTTTAGAGCAGTGACTAAAATGAGAAATGTTGTCATGATGCTGCTTCCTGTGTTTTTGTGTTTTGCGATGCTGGCAATATGACAGTTACCACAAAGCTCTTTCTTATCTCACCTGATGCCTTATCCACATATGTTAAAGTTAACGCTACTTTTCCTATAGTTGTTTGTTTGTTTGTTTTAATGATTGGAATGGATTGCGTTGAAGAATCTTAGGAAAACAGGTTGAGTGCCTTACATTTGTTTTGTCTTCACTGGCTCCACTCACCTGCCTCAGAGACTACCTTCTCAGAGGACTCCAGCTCCTTCTGTCTGTCCAGGTTGCTCTGTTAAGTTGCTTTGAAAGAGGAACCACCTTGACTACAGTCCATTCCCCGCAACTGTTCTCAGAAGCGGCAGTTGGTGAAGAATGAAGGAACTAGAGATGAGAGAGACTTGCCTGGCAATGATACCCAGAGAGGGGAAAACCAACAAATCCTATTTTCAACGGAAAGGCTAGCACCAGGAAATGAATATATACATTTGTAAACAATCAGCCTCTAACAAGCAAGAGAAAACAGCTTCTTCTTGGTTTCAAGAGCTGATAGACACAATATACAACCACAGGGTCCACCTTGTAGAACAATGTGAAAAGATTTGAATTGTATATGCTTAATATAATTTTGGAAAAAGGAGGCGTTTGCATACAGAAGTCTGGGGAAATTTGGAGAAAAGTCGGCATCTCTTATTAAAAACCTCTTGTCTTATCACAGAAAATATAAATTTATCTGGCACTTGAAAAAAACTAATATTTTGAGCACAACTGAAAAGATGACTCTAGAACAGTGATTCTCAAGCTGAGTCGTGACCCTTTTGGGGACTGAATGACCCTTTTACAAGGGTTTCATATCAGATAAGCTTCATAACAGATATTTGCATTATGATTCATAACAATAGCAAAATTACAGCTACGAAGTAGTAATGAAAATAATTTCATGGCTGGGGGTCACCACAACAACAACTGTATTAAGGGTTGCAGCGTCAGGAAGGTTGAGATCCACTGCTCTAGAATAACACAGTTCTGAAGGGACCACCACTTGTATGATGTGAATCTTTTACATTTAGAATCTGTAGTTTTGAAACCTGCCCTTGGGTCTCTTTTTCCAAGATGGTCTTGATTATATACTAACTCGAGTTTTCTACTAACCATAAACTTAGAATATGAAAACTGGTAACCATTTACAACATGATTTTAGTGACTTTGAAATAAATCCCTCTATTAACATAGCATGCTTGATCAAAACTGACAGTAGACAGTGATGAGATAAATATCAGGACTCAGGAGCTGATTCAAATCCCAATTAATGCAATCCCTCTCTGTTTTAATTTTCCTTACTGATAAAGTTCACAAGATATTCTAAGTTAATTGTTTCTCGAGTCAAAAGTGCGTAGGAAAGTAGCCGAAACAGTCAAAACCACGGCGGTTTTGTTAATACGAATTTGTCTACTTTCTTCTATTGCAAAGCAAGCTTCAATAAAATGTAGTTCCATTATTATCCCGCCTCTTCTTATTCCTTGAGTACCTTAAAGTGAGGGGAGCAATTAATCAGATTCGAGACACATGAGTAGGAATCCTAACACACATTGCAGAGTCTTACAGAAATGTCTAGAAAATCTTACAACAGTTTTCACAACCACCATTGACCTGTACCACGTCTTATACTCCGGCTAACTTATAATATCTTCAGATTTAATTTACAGTCGGTTTGATACTGGAGAAATTGTGTCTCTCTGGCATGCATTTCAGGGATTTGGAATAATGTTTTGTTTTGTTTTGCTTTGTTAAAAACTTTTCAAAATCGTTTTAGGGGTTTGACTTTGTGTGAAGTATCAATTTGCATTTTTCTTCTGACTGTTCGTCATCTCTAGCCTCATTTTTTTTTTTTAAATTCCAGAACAACGTATATTCCAGCTCTGTTCTTTGCAGCCATCGGTCATTATTTTTCTTCTCAGTGCTTTAATTTTATGTTATTTTTTCTGAGATAAGGCTAATTTCCTGATCTAATATTTCATCTCTTTCCCATCTCCTATCTACTTTTTGCGGTTTCTACTGCAATATCCTGATTTTTATTTATTTTAGTGGGTCATGTATTCACTGGGTCAACATTCGAGCATTACACAAATCCTCCCGTCAGACTTCTCCCAGGAAGATGAAGCCGACGTGTTTCCCCCTTCCTGCCACTAAATACAACAAAAACCCTGGATGTTACAGACAAGAAGCCACAAAAAGGTGTCAAAGGGGCCGAGACTGAGGCATTCACCAAGGGGAGGGGCGGGAGGTGAACCCATGGACAATATGCTGGTGAGCTCTCTAGGTTTCCTTTGTGCCATAAGTAACACAGACTTGAACTTAGAGAAATTGGAAACAATGAAAGGCCAATGGACAAGTACCAAAAAAGCCTGAAGAAAGCCCGCTATTTTTAGTGGAACTGTGGAAAGGGCAAGCTAGCAGGATAGAAAACTTTCGGACAAAAATGGCTCTTCTCAAGACAAACATACCACAGGAAAAGGTCTTCCCTCCACCCACGCCCGGAAGCCCAACTGGGAAGCCCACACATCTCCCTCACCAGGATGTAATGAGGGGCTCAGAGGCTCCACAGGGCGGGAAGTCGGTCTTCAGAGGCACCGACTTCCCTGCCTCACGCCTGGGCTCGAAATGTGTGGAGAAGAAATAATTTAGGCAACAGTATTATAATCAGAGAAGGCTAAAGGAACTACAAAATGTCATCTCTACACACACATACACACGTACACGCACACACACACATGCACACACTCATGCAAGCACACATGCATGCACATCACCATTAACAAAGCAATTCATAGAGACAAACCTATATGCACTACCTATGAAATCAAAACAGAATTCTAAACGATGTTCAGATAACCCACAGGAAGTCAGAAAAAGGAGAAAACAAGGAGGATAAACAGTAACCAACAAACACGGGGGCAGGTTTTGAGTCCCGACCTAGCAATACTTACATTAAATATAGTTATTTCAGAATTTCATGTGCTTAAAAGGGTGTCCCTTTATGATAGAGAGAGAGCAGCGCACCTGCCTCAGCAGCTGGGGTCTCATCGACTGACCATCTGAATACATTTCTGTGAGATGGGAAAGAGATGGACTCCTAACAAGCAGCAGAGAACACAAAAACAAAACAAAGAAGTGGAGAGCACTCTGTTGGGCGGTATCCCACAGAGGCTAGAGACTGCTTCTGCATATCTACTAAGCAGGGTGCTGTTTCACTGGCAGGAAGGACTGCCCCTCTTACGGAGGGTGAGTGTTCTGTTGCTGGTGTCTGGGACATGGAAGTGTGTGTCTTAACTGCCATTTACTAGGACCAACCTTTGTTTCATTTCTTCTTTCCTTGAAACCACACAGTAACTTTTGTTGCTTTATGTTTTGAGACAGGATGTCACTCTGTGACCTAGGATGGCCTAGGACTTGTGTACAGACGAGGCTGTCCTAGAACTTGCAATGCCTCTCCTGTGTCCTCTCCCAAGTGCTGGGGTTACAGGTATGCACCAACAGACTTGGTCAGCCATTAGCTCTCTCTTTTTCCTCCTCCTTCTTCCCCCTCTCTCTTCTCCTCTCATGTGTTTGTGAGAGTACATGTTCATCTGTATGCAGAGGTTGGCATAGGACATCTCCCTCAATCATTCTCTTCCTTATTTTTGAGATAGCATCTCTCACTGAACGTGGAGCTCACTGACTAAGGTAGTCTGGCTGGCCAGTCAACTCTGGAATCTTCCTGCCTTCACATACCATAAGAGTGCACTTCAATGGCTATCTTTTTTACCTGGATTCTATGGATCCAGATTCTGGTTCTTCTGCTTATGGAGCAAGCATTTTTCCATCTAAGCTGTCACCTCCAGCCCTCATCTGTTAACTTTGATTCATCCTTTGGCCAGTAGCACTGATGAGTTACTAAATGCTAGAAACTGTCATGGATCCTGGGAAAGCTTTAGTGCAATGATAGATACATAAGTCGGTAGTGTTTCAAGGCTAAAGGAGAAAAAATACATATCCAGAAACATCAAGGACCATTACAAGCAGTACTTTAAAAGCAAAGACATCATACAGTTAGTGCACATTTCTGTCTGCTTACATAAATTTATCAATCACACTACTACAACACACCATGTGCTGTCAGTATTCCACCTACTCCTAGAGATGATCTGACTTCGGAATCCCATCCTTAGAGGATGCTTTCCAGGACCGCTCTAGGGGCACTGTAGATGCCAAAGCTAGGTTGATTCACACTTCCTGTGGAAGTGATGAGGGCTGTGCTGTGGGGATGTTCATGAGAGGGAGAAAGAAGTCTGAATGGAGTAATGGAGCTAAGCAGGACAGGCTGTCAGCTGTCCCTTCCAGGAGATCTAGAGTGTAACTTGCATCCTGGAGAATGACCTTCCCCAGACGATGGAGACTGAACAGTTATACTTCTGTTCAGGCCTTGGGGAGAGCCACCCTAGGTGGTTTGGGAGAGGCTGTGGAGGAAGATCATGCATCAGGTACCACATAAGGCTGCTCCTACCACTCCTGAGCAGTTTGCTTGCCTGGGGTGTTGCTGTGAAGTATTAGTACTAAAAGCTGAAGTAGCTGAGGATGGGCTTCTAGGCCTGGGAAGACTGGAGTGGCACTGCCCTCTTCAGCCCTGGCATTCTGAGTTAAAGGAGTCTACAGAATTCTGCTGTGTCATTATTTTTCATCTGCTCTCCAGACAGCTCTCTCTTATGTGTCCAAATCCAGATTCACCTATTATCCTGCTGAAAGATCCTCAGATCTTCTGACATCTTCATGACACCCTCCCCTGGTTTCCGCTGCCGAGACAAGTTCTCTCTTAGCAGGTGTCTTGATATGTGCCCTTGGAATTTGGAACAGGAGGACGCAGGCTGAAATCACCATCTTGGATTCAAAATCTTGAGTTTCTTGACTTCCAAACTTTTGATTCATCAAGATTTCCTTCTGTCTGTCTTATTTTGATAGGCAAAGTCATTTTATTAAAGAATAGTGATATAGTGGCCAGATGTGGTGACACATGCCTGTACTTCTAACATTTGAGTGGCTGTGGCAAGAGAAATATGAGTTTGAGGCCAGCCTGGAGAAGGAGGGGGGTAGGGATTGTACTTTGAAGACCTCCCTTAACATGACGCATATGCAAGAGTAATAAAGTTAAGTCTTTTGGGGTGCTTCAGGACCCCACCTTCCTTTCTTATTAAAGAAGCAACTGAACTTCAAAAGAAATGTGTTTGGATGGGAAATGTCCCCCAGAGGCTCATGTGTTTGAACACTTGGTCCCAGCTGGTGGCACTGCTTAGAAGTGAAGCTCATTGGCTCTCCAGGAAGTGGCTAGGAAAGGCTTGAGATTTTTATGACCTGGCCCTATCGCCATCTGTCTCTGCTTTCTGACTACTGACCCAATGGGATTAGGCAGCACAGGCTCTGGCCATGTCTTCTCTACCAGGATGGATTTTATCTACTTCAACTGTAAACCAAGATAAACCCCTGGCCCCTTAAGTTGCTTCTCGTCGGATATTTGTTCACAGTCACTAATCAGGAGGAAGTATAATTTGTAAGTTTTGGCTACAAAATGAATGAGAAAGAAATTTCCCATTTTGCCTTTTTTCCTACACAACAGTAACACTACACAGTTAACCCCAAAGTCATCACTACGAGAAAGCTACTGCAGGGCATGAGTGGTAGGATGTGTGCATGTCTCCTTGGAGTTCTGAAAGTATTACAGATGCTCAGAGCAGACGAAGAAAATGGAGGAGGAGGAAGAGAACAAGGGGGTGATGATTCCAACAATCTATCCCCTTCCATATTTACATAATCTAGGCCAGCCCTAAGTTCTCTTGATTGCGCAGTCTGGGTTCTCAGAATTTCAGAAGAAACTGATGTTTTTCACCAACTCTGATGAAGAACATTCCTGGAGGGTTATGTCTCTGTGTGCTGGAAATGAGAAAGGGGAAGTATCCCAGCTACGGTTTGGTGAACCATAATTCTTTCTGTTGTCAAGCACGGAACATGTTCACTCACACTTGGGAAAGTTCTCCAAGCAGATCTGACAATACTTCACAAAGACCACAAAAGGAATTGTTCAGCGAAGAAAATGCCAAGCTTGGCACTAAAAATGCAATCTAGCAACTGCTGCCAGTGACTCTCACTTGGTATAAAGAATCCACAGCAGCGACCAGCACCAAGTTCAGGACCTGAACAAGAGGGGCCCTAACATGGGCCCTTGGATAAAGTAAACTTTACCAGGTTCTTCTCTAGCCTGTATTGTCTTCAGGAAGTGAGAGACCCAAGGGGGCAAGCAGACAGGCCTTTCCAGAGCCTGTCTCTTTCCTTATGAACCACATCACAGTTATCAGGAATCCCAGAATCTCAGCTCCAGCAAACACCTTTCTTGCAGCTTTGGGTATCCTGGAGTAGACTATGCCTTGGTGTACATGCGTAGACCAGGGCTTGGATAAAAGGCAACTGTAATGAAAAGAAGATTAAACATCTGTGTTTCATGTGCTGGGCAGACCCAAGGATGGAAAAGGAATGAGAAGGGTCCGAGTCCACAGCTCAGCTCTTCCACATCGTATTCCAGCAAAGCACACTGAAGATTGCAGATGTCACGCCTCACTATAACTGAAGAGCTGATGAGAAGCGACTTAGGCGAAGAAAGATTTATCTTAAGCAAGAATTTCCCAGGGGTAGTGGACCTGGGGGCTGGTGGGTGAGGCTCCCTCTGCCTGTGGTAACAGGAGCTGGCAGTATAGCTTGTTACAGTTCTGTAGATCAGGAAGCGAAGAGGAGACAGCAAGCAAATCCAGCCTCAAGGCCTGTCCCTAGCAACCCAGCCTCCAGCTGCATCTCACCTGCTAAACTTTCCTCGGTCTTCCAAACCAGCTCTACCAGCTGGGGACCAAGTGTTGAGGCATATGAGCCTGGAGGGAACATTTTATATCAGGTTCTCCCGTATGCACACATGTACGCTCTCACTCTCATATGAGTGTGTGTGTGTGTGTGTGTGTGTGTGTGTGTGTGTGTTCAGTTTTACCTTAACCTTATAGGATATATACTTCCAGAGAGTTAGGTAACCTACATCAGGTCATACAGTAAGCAGTGGATCCATGATGTTCCCATGCGATAAGGTTTCAAAGCCCACACCATTTTACCATCCCAATATGACTTTACATCCTTGGAGAAATCTGGAATGCATCTGAATCTTCTGTGGAATCAGTATTTTAAAAATCAATATTTGATTGAAGAAAAATAAGCTAGCTTAATTATAACAAGAGAATGGGCGAGGTGCTAGTGAACAGTTGGCTTGCTGTAAGAACGTGCAGGGAAGGGAAGTCAACTCTAAGTCATGGGATTGGGGAGGGCTTTGTGAGGTGAATGAGACTTCATTGAAATCTTAAAGGATAGATCCTAAACAGGCCAGTGAGAGGAGAAGGGACATCTGCCCCAGCTTCCCACAGCAGATTAGACAAAGCCAGATCAAGGCAGGTCCTTCCCGGTGAGCATCTCTCTGCAGACACAGGGAAGACGCAAAGCTGAAGGGCCTGTTATGTTTCTAAGCATGTGGAGTTTACTCTAAAAACCTCCCCTAAAAATGTATCCGAAGGCAAAGAAGGACCTATACCAGTCCTCTGCAGAGTTAGATATTTTTGGATATTCAAAGACGGGCTTGTAGGAATGCATAATCTTACTTTATGAGCAGGAAAACTGGCTATAAAAGTGAAAGGATCAGTAGTTGGCAAATCGATGATCTCTTGACTCAAAGCAGAAATGCATTTCTGTTCTTGGTCATTTTCAGGCCTTTAGGGAAAGACTCCAAGGGCTTATGCAGGACACAATGTTTAGGGAGGATGGCCTAGGAGTTGACTTACACTGGCCACCACTGGCATACCCATTACTCCAATCCATGGAATCACTTAAATTTGAGAGCTCAGCCCCTTTCCTGTGACACACATGAGTTTTTAAATTATTATAAACCTAGTCTAGGAACTCAGATATCTAAAGCCTGTCTCTCTAAGTGCTTTGAGCACCCAGCATCCCCAGGAGTCTTTCCATTTTAATAGGCTATCCAGAGAGTAAATGCCTCTTACCACTCAATCCCAAAGATCTCTGTTCTCTTGTCACCCAGGAGAATCTTCTTCAATTTCCAATGCTTTATTAATACACATCTCCACAGGAGGTACTGGCCTTACCCTCCCCTCTGCTCTGAGTGTTCAATATAACCTCTCCAACTGGTTTTCTAGATATTTCCAATTGGATCAACGAACCCATCCTCTGTCCTTCAGTGTGGGATCTAGACAAGTGGCAAAAGGATCTTGTGACCTTGCAACAGCAGGGAAATGTCATCTGGGCATCCACAATGATGTGCAATGCCACTGGATCCCGAAGCTTATCTGTATATGTCCTGGATTGCGACCACTGAGGCAGAAGTGCTCACATCATAGTTTATTCAGCTTTAGACCACAACACTTCTACATCTGTTGTAATAAGATAGCTCAATTGAAATGAAGTAGCTTAGCTGGAGATAACCCAAATGTTGAAAAACACTTGGGACATTAGAGCAGTCATTATAGGATTTCACTTGTAATGTGAGTATGAACATCTAATGATTTAACACAGGCTTTTTACTTTTAAAAGGTACTGGTTAATCAAAGTCAAGACATTCCAAAATAATGCCAATTTTTTTTTAAGTTCTAGGAGTTATATGCCTTTCATAATTCAAAGATCAAATGAAATTCCAGCCAATAAGTTTTCCATTACCCTGAATGGGCTGAGAACCTCAACAACGATACTATGTGCAAGGTCTAGAATTGCTTTTCAAAGCTCCAAGCCAGGACAAAGTGAGAAGCCTTCAACCAAGCCTTGAAGACAAAGGGATAAAACAGTCATTCAACCGCCCTAAATCTTAAGCTCAGAGATGCTAAAGAAGAGCTTTTGGGCTTTAGGCTTTGGACAATCGGTGGCTGTGGACCAGCAGTACAGGGTGGGCATTTGCCTGAAATAGTTGTGAGATCTTTAAGGCGGGATCATCCCTTTGAGAACAGTTTATCTCCAGGACATTTCTTCTCTGGGAACAGGTGGGAGGGGTAGTGTGAGAACAGGGGGCTACTGTCTGGAGATGATTTACGTTGAGAACTCCCCTTTATATCTAAATATGTCTTTCCCAAAGTGATTGTAGAAATGATTAGAGGGCTAGAACAGGCTTAAGGGCAAGACTATCCATTTAACGTTGTCTGTCGATGCTATGAGCAATTTGCTTCTAGACTTGGTAACACCGACAGCTGCCCCTAATGGATTTGATGGGTGTGCACCTTTTGAAGGGAGATATTTTAAACTGGTGCTCTTTTTTGGTTGTTGTCATTATGCTACAAAGGAAAAAGTGAATTAGCGGCCATAAGTGTAGTGGGATTGACAATATTAAATATAAATGAAGTTGCTTCTATTCCTGAACAGGAGGATTTCATGTTTGGTGGTTTTCTTTGCTGGTGCTGTGGGGGCGGGCGTGGTAGTGGTGGGGTTCCTGTCTCAGTTTTAAATCACTTCCAGTTCAAGACAGAAGAGGAAGAAATATATGTGTTTATCTCCTCATAAGAGCTTCAGTTGGCCATCAGTTCAGAAATGGCAAGTGGGATTGTCCCACTGGTAGATAAAGTGATCACAAATAAACGTGGAAAGGAGGTAATGTAAGTGGGAACCGTCCTTCCTGGCTGAACCTTGGTTGGGTTCTGCCCAGAAAGAAGCAGAAGGACAGTGGAAGGAAAGGTGGACCGGGGGTCTCCTGCACCGATGACTTCCTCTAGCCATTCGCTCCATTCCTGGGGCCTGGCCTGATGACTGGCTCTAACTCAACCACAAATCAGATGTATTGTCTATTGTCTGAAACACCACATGATTTATCTGGATTGGTCAGGAGTACGTTAGTGCATCCTGGTACCTGCAGGTGAAACAACCCTCATTTTGGTATTTGTCTATATAGTCATTGCTTCTACCATCTAAATTAACCACTGCTGAGTAAGTCAGGGCTGCCATCATTAGCAAACCTATTCAAGTGAGGCCCGTTGGAGGAAAGAACTCACAGCAACACTTGATATTGGCCAGCCCAGACCTTCACAAATGGAAGAGACCTCAACACAGAAGACATCTGAAATGAGCCACAGCACCAAGAGAGGGCCCAAATGAACAGACAGCAGCAGCAGCAGTAAGAAGGCACCCAAGGGAAAAGCACTTTCTACAGATGTGAGATCTACAAGGCTCTAACCCTTATTCTCAGAGAAGCTTGAGAAGATGCTAAGATGTTGTATCCAAAGCCAAGAATGGCCTCCTGTAGAAAAGGAAGGAAAATGAGCCTTAAATCACTTTTATTATTTTAGTAGAAAGCAAAAAAAAAAAAAATCAGTTGAAGTATATGGTTGGTTGACTGTGCGGATGATATCATTCCTCCATCTCTCACTTCCTCCAGGTCCCTTCCATCTCACTTTGGGGCACCTCTTTTCTCTGCCCCAGGTCTGTCCACATGATTTGTTTTAGTCAATCACAGCAGAACCTGGGAAGGTGTACTCCTTCTCCTTTACTTTGGTAGTCACCATAGAGATCTCCTGAGTCAGGCTTCTAGTCAGGGATATAGAGAGCCAGGGGCAGCCTGATGATTTGTGGATACAGTATCAGACCTAAGGAACACTAGATTATTATTCAAGTCTCTGGGAAATGTTCTTTTTGGGGCACATGTCCTATTACAATGGTCTTATTACCATTATACTACCGCATAACACCTCTCTCATCTATCTATCCATCTATCTATCTATCTATCTATCTATCTATCTATCTATCTATCTATCTACCTACCTACCTACCTACCTATATTATCTTGTATATTGACAAGGTCTTGCTGTAGTTGGAAGTTTCCCTATGTCCCACCCAGCCCTTGGTCAGGACAAATCTCTCTTACCCAAAGTACCAAAGCTGCTTATACAATAATCACTCAGAAGCTCATATTAATTATAATTGCTTGGCCATTAGCTCAGGCTTATTACTGACTAGCTCTTACACTTAATTTAACCCACAATTCTTATTTATGTTTAGCCATGTGACTTGGTACCTTTCCTCAGTTCTGCCTTGTCATCTTGCTCCTTCTGTGTCTGGCTGGTGACTTTCCTGTCTCAGCCTTCCTGTTCCCAGAATTCTCCTCATCTGCTTGCCCTGCCTTTACTTCCTGCCTGGCTACTAGCCAATCAGCATTTTATTAAACCAGTGTACAAAAGCATTATCCCACAGCAGTCTTGCTATATAGTTCATCTTAAAATGGCCTCAGCTTCCTGAATGGTAGTGTCACTGGAATGCTTCATCATGCCTAACTCATAGCAACCCATGACTAAAGAAATCATCTTGTTTATATTTGTCCACAAACACTGCTAGTTCTCTCTACTCGAAGGAAATGGACCTTGACTGTTTTATTAATGAATGTGCTTCTGGCATCTGCAACAATGCCTTTTATTATGCAGTATTTGCTGAATAAATAAATTTAAAAAGAGTGAATTCTTTGGTTTGGGAAAGATTGGTAGTATGATTGATGACCAAAATATGTGCTAAATAGTTAACAATTATGAAATATCAGTAAACTCTGAAAAATGTTTAAGATGTCCCACATCCTGCAATATCAGATGTTCAACCATCATTTAACCATTTATTTAAAAATAAACTAGCCTATCCAACTCATTGCTATGAAAATTGCTTTCATCTTTAATAAATGGTAAAATTAGATGTATACCAAAGAATTGCTTTAAAGTAAATGTATCAGGAAATCTTTGATGTATGTACCTATTTTATATACCAGCACGCCCAAGTTGCAAAAAATTCTTCTGTCTGGGATGGCAAGATGGCTCGGAGAGTAAAGGCACTTGCCACCAAGCCTGGTGACCCGGAACAGACAAGGCAGAAAGAGACAACACCTGAAGGTTTTCATCTTACCTCTACATGTGTGCCACGGTATGCACACACACACACACACACACACACACACACACACACACACACACAAATGTTCAAGAGTAATTACATGGTGAAAAGTAAAGGAAGCCTGCTCTGTAACACCCTTCAGTGCTCCTAGTTGCAATTTTGGGATCTCAGGGAGTTCTCAAGGCTATGTCAGAAGAGTACTGATCGGCTTGAGTATCAGGCTCTCAGACATCCTTCTTTGCCTTACGGGGCTGAAGTCATCTAAGGAAAGGAGTGAGATCACTTCTATGGCTCCAAAACAGAGGCTGTCCAAGCTCCGCACTGCTCCCACCCACATTTCTCTGAAGCCAGCGAGGTACCACTTCGACTTGGCAACAGAGAAGCCGCCTCTCTGATTTCCCAATGTCCCCCCTTCTTTGCCAGGATAATCTTTCCCAGACAGGGATATTCAGGAGGAATAGAAGTCTCCAGAAATGGGGAAGTGTGGGGGGGTGAAGGGGGTGGGGGGATTCACACAGAAAAGGACCTGGCAGCACTCAGTTGGATGATTTCAACGCTTGGCTAGAGACCAGCAGCTGAAAAGCACATGAGAGGAGCAGCAGCTTGCGAGTTGAGTAGTTGCCCACAAGAGAACAGAAGTGGACACTTTCAGGCTTTGGGGGGAGAATGCCCCTTGAAAGAATAAAGCAATTAATTTTCCACGCAAGTATCTGTTAACCACAGTTGGCAAGTTCTCTCTCTAAAGTTACCAGGGCTACAAAACTTCCCTCACTTGGTGAAAAGGAGGGGAGACTACTAGTCAGAGCTCAGTTTTGAAAGGGGGGGTGGTTTGTTCCTGTAAATGCTGTTTAAGTGAAAAAGCTCCACTAACTATTAACAGTCTCCAGAAAACTTCAGGATGAATGAGAAATCTCTCTCTCTCTCTCTCTCTCTCTCTCTCTCTGTGTGTGTGTGTGTGTGTGTGTGTGTGTAGTGTGGAGGGGTACATATGAATGTGTATATGTGCAGGTGGAGCCCAGACACAGACTCGGGTATTGTTCCCCAGGCTCCACCCATCTTTTCTTCTTGAAATCTCACACTGGCCTGAAATCTCTAGCCCTAAGCTGGTTGGCTAGCAAGCTTCAGGGATCCACCTGTCTTTGCCTGCCAAGTACTAGGATTAAAAAATGTGCAAACACACCCAGCTTTTTAAACACAGGTTCTGAGTATTGAACCTGTGTCTTTATATTTGTAAGGCAAGCACCTAACTGACTAAGCCATCTCCCAAGCCTGGAGATACTTTCTGAATGACACTAGACTGCTACCTTCAGTGACTTCAGGCATGCTGACAAGTGGGTGGTCATCACTGTATTATCTTTAAGCAGGAATTGACCACTGGGTAAGGGCAGCAGATCTTTCAGGAAACATCCACTTCACCAAATACCCCTTTCCCTGCCTGAAGCCCAAAAAGTTTCTAGACACTCTTCTAGCACAGCTCCCCACATACTCCCTCCTCTAACCATTAAAATGCCATCACAGACCGAAAAACAGCCTTTCTACATTTCATAGAGAGCAAAAACACTCCCCGTAAAGCCAGGAGAATGGAACGAGGTGATGCTACCATAAGGTGAAAACAAATATATCTTGATTCAACCTGACCTCTTCCAAACTGGTGCAGAGTTAACCAATGGTCTCATAATAACAACAGACAACGAACAATAGAGCTGTGTAGTGGGTGTGCATAGACAGAGTGGGAGGTGCCCAGGATGACTAAGCTTATTAAATGTAAGTACTATACTTCATTCCATAGTTTGGGTTGACTCACTGCTTTATAAACCCTCAAGCTGAGTCACTGTAGTTGGAAGCCAAGAGAGCTGAAGTGGGAGCGCCAGCTAGACTACATCTTCACAGTCCTGACCAAGGACCACACCCCCAAATTTGAATGAACAAGCCCTCCTCCTCTTCCAAGCAGACGCCATACCAAAACCAGTTTGCACTTTCCACTGTCATACCTACGCTAAATACAGAGGGAGTCCATAAACTACGCTGAGAATTGATTCATATTGTAAAAAACAACTTTGAAAAGCCTTCCTTTCGAAGCAGTTTCAGACACCCCATTTTGTGATAAAAACGTCAGGTGTGGCCCATTTGCAAAGAAGAAACAAAGCACCAAAGAAGACCAGATAGCTGGAAGAAGAAAAAGAAGAGGGGGAGACGACAGACAGACAGACAGACAGAATATAAATGCTGAGTGAAAACTGAGGATACGCCAAAGCAAAAACTCTGGAGTACAGAACAGCATGCAGCCATCGAAAGTGTCTACACAAAAGGGTCCATGAGGGACTCGGGAGGACAAAGCAATAGAATTCGGGAGAAAAAAAATGCTACATACTGGAAGCCACACATCATTCTACCTTAAAGAACCAAGCTCGCCAGGCGGTGGTGGCGCACGCCTTTAATCCCAGCACTCAGGAGGCAGAGGCAGGCAGATCTCTATGAGTTCAAGGCCAGCCTGGGCTACAGAGTGAGTTTCAGGACAGGCACAAAAGCTACACAAAGAAACCCTGTCTCAAAAAACGGAAAAAAAAAAAAAAAAAGAACCAAGTTCCACAGCAACAGAAAACAAGAACCGTAGGCAAAGTACAGATTAAAGAAGGTAGAAGAGATACACAGAGGAACAGAGGAGACAAGAACTCAAGAACTGGGCTTTTCACGCCTCTTACCCTGTTCTGACACCCTTTAAGGCCCAGCAGATACTCTGCCCTCAGGCTGCCTCAAGTATCTCCCTTACCATCATAGTAAAAATCTCACTGGGCGGTGGTGGCGTACGCCTTTAACCCCAGCACTCGGGAGGCAGAGCCAGGCGGATCTCTGTGAGTTTGAGGCCAGCCTGGTATCCAAAGCGAGTTCCAGGAAAGGCGCAAAGCAACACAGAGAAACCTTGTCTCGAAAAAAACAAAAAAAAAAAACAAAAAAAAAAAACAAAAAAAAAAAACCATCATAGTAAAAATCTCAACCAGTTTTCCTCATGTTGCTTCCTGTTACTTGCACCACAAAATGTGTATTAGCATATCATACATATGTACACTATATAGATGCTGAAGCATGTTGCCAGCTTGTTCTTCAGAAGGAGCATAGCTTCATTTAGCCAAAATTGGAGACTTTTTTTCTCTACTCAGAATATTGACCCTAGATATTTCCATTCCTTTGAATCATTATGAATTCTCAGGTACGTCCCAATGGCTGGTAGTACTGAAATGTAACATTCATACACTATGGGTTAACACACACACACACACACACACACACACACACACACACACAAAACAAACAACAGAAGGAATAAATACTAGGAAGAAATTTTGATACAGAGAACAGAGGCTCCTATTGATAACGTTGTTCACTTCCATTGGGGAAATGATGAGATCATTTGTAACTAAATATGGAATAAAAGATCATAGCAAGCCATTGAAGCTTTGAAGGAATGAACAGAGGATGGGTGGGTGTGTGCTGCGTCTCAGTCAAAGAGGAACAGAACATGGTGGACACACCTGGGTCTCCTTGAGACTGCTAGAAACATCAGGCTTTCCTCTTCTCAAGATCCTGTTGATGAACACTGTTGATGCATCGAAAGGATGCCTGGTCAACTGTACTAGAGTAATTATCACTTCACTCAATGAGATGGGTGTAACTACAATGGAGGAAGTGCTCATTTAAAATGTTTAATTATTAATGTTTACTTTATGTATATAGGGTGTTTCCCTATATGTATGTCTAGGTACCACATGAGTACCTGGTACCCTAGGAGGCTGGAAGAGGGCATCAGATCCCCTGGAACTAGATGTACAGATGGTTGTGAGCCACCATGTGAGTGCAGAGAATCAAATATAAATCCTCTGGAAAAGCAGCCAGTGCTCTTAACCACTGAACCCCAGAAATGATCAGTTTATAGATAAAACTTACCCCTTTGATAACTCAGGAGAATCTAAAAGTATAGCTCTTGAAAGCATTACGATGTTTTACAAATGAACATGATACGTCCTCAATGACACTCATTGAAAGGTATCACTTGAAAAGTATAAGTCTCAGAAATAGCATGTAAATCCTGTGTAAAGTATGTATAAAGTGCAGCAAGAACAAAACCATGAATCATAATTATGGAATGATTGCTTAAATGAAGAGGTATGTTTGGAGATGAGCCAATACACATGTTATTTACTGAATTCAATTTAAACCCAACCAAGACATATTTAGAATATTATAGCAAAGTGCTCATCTCATAGAAAAGCCCATTGGTTCTAGGAAAATGTTGGATGAATTAATTGGGAAGAGGGCATTTACCCAAACACATATTAAAAATTACCATAGCAGTGGTGGCACACGCCTTTAATCCCAGCACTTGGGAGGCAGTGCCAGGCAGATCTCTGAGTTTGAGGCCAGCCTGGTCTACAGAGTGAGTTCCAGGAGAGGCACCAAAACTACACAGAGAAACCCTGTCTCGAAAAAAAACAACAACAACAAAATTACCATAAAAGTACAGTAGTTAAAAATGGCGTGGATTACATGGGGAGAGAGGGGGATGATGGTGTTAGGAAAGAGAGTTCTGGGTTGGTGGGGGTGTAAGAGGAGACAGAAGGTGAATATGAGCAAAATATAGTGTGCATATGTGAGAAATTGACAAAGGATGAATAAAAAGCAACTTCAAAAGTAAAATAATATTGTTGTGTTGGAAATAGAACAAATAAGAAGAAATCAGTTTAACAATTTCAAATACATAAGGACAAATCCTTATGTATTAAAAACGTGATTAAAAAGCCACATTTGAAATCAGCAGTTAGGTGATAGATCAGCTAGTGAATTGTATTTTGGAAAATTAAAGGTAGAACCATTGTGTAACTGTCACATTCAGTTACAGAAGCTCAGGGTCTTCACTAGCAAGTTTAAGCAGAAAGGAATTTATTGGATGGGACTAAGTGGTTACAGAACCATGAAGAGGGCATGGGAGCAAGACAAGGAAGGACAGCGGTGTCACCAGGTATGACACCCAAAGCCATGGGGCAAGTCTAGGCGAAGAGGCTTGATGTCGTGTCGGTAAGCTGCTCCTCCTGTGCTTCCTGCACGAGAGCTCAGCACCTTTGCTAGTTGCTGCCGCAGTGGATGGACACCTTTCCCTTTCTGTGTCTACCTTGCAAGCCAAGTCTCACAAAGTCTCAATCAACAAAACCCAAAATAAATACATATGATAAATATGCATTTATTATACATATGTGTGGAAACTGGAGGCTCTAACTTTCTAGTCTGGAGAGAGAGGCAGAGAGAGAGAGAGAGAGAGGCAGAGAGAGAGAGAGAGAGAGAGAGAGAGAGATGACCATTAGAAGAAGAAGAAGAAGAAGAAGAAGAAGAAGAAGAAGAAGAAGAAGAAGAAGAAGAAGAAGAAGAAGAAGAAGAAGAACCCTCCAACAATTCATGCATGAAGAACCTAATGGGAGACAGAGAGAGATGGCTCAGTGGGTAAAGGTACCTGTCTCCAAGCCTCATGATGACCCGATGACCTGAGTTTACTTCTAGAACCAACATGGTGGAAGGACAGAACCAGACATGGTTCTCAGAAGCAGCCTGGGCCTGGATGGCACCCATAGACCCAGGGTGGCATCACCCTCCCTGCAGAGTGTCCCTCAGTCCCCAACACTGCCTCAGGTGGGGGCCCACATCCTGGGCATCCACATGAACCCCAATGGTGACAAGTGCCATGGACATCAACACAGACCCTGGTCATGGTATTGTCCATGCTAAGGTTTCTGCTGAGGACCATGTCTGGGTCCATGGCCCTACAGCAGCCAGGGTCTGTGTTGGTGTCTGTGGCTCCTGGTACCATCAAGGGCCACACTGATGCTGGGGTCTGAACCAAGGTGGTATACAAGGGTCATGTTACCTCGGGGGCCATGATGATCTGGGTGCCATGTGCTGCCACCTGGGTCCATGGTGACATCCAGGCCTGGGCTGCTGGTGAGGAACATGACTGGGTCCATAGTACTACCACAGCCAGGGTCTGTGTTGATGTCCATGAACCATGATGACATCAAAGGCTACACGGATGCCTAGGGTCTAGACCACTACCTGTAACCATGTTGGTGCCTAAGGGCTGTGCCGCCATCAGGGCCATGCCAGTCTGGGTGGGCCGTGTTGCCACAGAGGGCCATGGTGTCATCCAGGCCCAGGCTGCTGCCTAGGGCCATGTCTGGGTCCATGGCCCTGCAACAGCCAGGGTCCTGGTTGATGTCTGGGGTTTCTATTACCACAGAGAGCTGTGCGGATGCTGAGGGTCTGGACAGCCACCTGAGACCATATTGGTGTTCAAGGGCCTTGCAATTGCCAGGGTCATACTGATCTGGGTGGCCTGTCCTGTCACTGGAGCCATGGTGGCATCTGGCCAGAGCTGCTGCTGAGGGCCAAGTTTGGATCCATGTTCCTGCTGCAGCTGGGGTCTATGATGAAGTCCATGGCCAGTACTGCCAACAGAGGGGTCATAGAAACCATGCATGTTGAAATCTAACGGCCATGCTGAGCTTACCCCACCCCTCACTGTCCCCGGGATGGCTGGCCTTGCCCCTCACTGGACTCTACAGCAGGAGATCTGGCCCTACCCCCTCATGGGAGAGCTGGCCCCCTGCGCTTGGGAGGGATGGCCCCATCCCTTATCATGGGCATGGGAGAGGTGGTCCTAATGGCATGGGCCTAGGAGAGCTGGCTCTGCCCCTTGCAGAGGGGGCAGTCCCAGTGGCCTGGACCAACCAGCTCAGCTACCACCCAGACCCACATCTTTGGGCCTTGGATTGGCCCACCCTAACATCTACCCATCTATGACCTGCTGGAGTGCGCTCCTGTGGAATGATAACTAGAATCTCCATGACTCAGGGCAACAGCAGGATATCCGAGAGGAGTTTCAGTGAGGGTCCAGGGAGGATGGTGTGCCAGAGGCCTTGAACCAGACTAATGACTCATTGCAATGATCATTTTGCAGGTGGGGTTGATTGGACAAAAGGGTATACTACATGACATACCAAAGCACCCAATGTCATTAGGATGAATGAAGAAAGATCAATAATCCAAGAAATCAAACTTTAAAAAAAATGAGAAGATGGGGCTGGAGAGATGGCTCAGCAAATAAGAGCTGCTCTTCCAGAGGTCCTGTGTTCGAATCTCAGCACTCACGTGGAACAACTGTGCAACTCCAGTTCCGAGGAATCCCATGCCCTTTTCTGGTCTCCGAAAGCACTGCATGTACAAGATGTACAGACATGCACACAGACAAAACAGTCAAACACATAAAATTAAAATTCAAAAAATTTTAAAAACAAGAAGATAAATATGTGTGGAGGCAGAAGTGGCAATGTGGAGGCAGGAGGTCTGGGGTTAGAGCACAAATCTATCTCCCAGGCTGAATGGTCCCCATAATCTTGAAATCAGTAAGTCTTGTTTCATCTCCCAAGAATGCATACCAGTTAAAATTCTTTACATTCTTTTCCCTTGCCTATTATGCCTGGAAAAATACTTGAAACCACAATGCAGGATAGAGGAATTATTTTTGTGCGTCAATATGCCAGTATTTTCGCTGGAAGGAAGGGGAGATGGTTTTCATAGATCCTCAAGTTATGGTGATTTGACATTTTTACTTACAGGATTTATCGCTAATGTAGAAAAGGGGAAATCTTTTGCAAAAGAACAGTTGCAAAACTAAGCCAATTTTATGGATTCCTCTCTTCCTTGACCTACTAGTTAAAACTTCCTGTTTTGTGAAGTAAACAGAAGAGACCCCAGAGTGCTTTGAAGTCTGTGGCTTTGAGGAAATGACAGAGTACAGAGTATCCCTGTCATAGACCGTCTTACAGGACACTAAGTCACTAGGGTCCTGTTCTGAAGGGAATCTTAAACTTTGCACGGCCAGGAGCTCAAAGGCCTCTGTTCAATTAGGGGTTATCAGTATCCCAAGAACCTGGAGCTAACATACTTACTGATCATTGATGAATCATCTACTCTCGTGTCTTTACTAGCCTCCCTCACACGGAGGCCTTCATGGCTAAGATGTTAGCATGTTGGTTATCTTTAGAACTAGACAAGCTTTTGGGGTGTTCCATATAAAAAATGGACTGAGAGTCAGAAACATTGGTCTTGGCCTCAAATTAACCCACATGGATATCAGTGTGTGATCTCAGCCGAGCCACTTACCCCATTAACCTCTACAGTCAGCCTCATCAATGTTCCTAATCACCTGCTGGCTTTCAAGTCCAATGGCCTTTTCTATTACAGGCTTATTTGACTACTCTCTGCTCTTTCTCTCCTTAGCCTTCATGATGTACCATTGGGTTTTCCTACCACCTGTCGGCAGCTTATTATGACAGATCCATGCATCTACATAACGTATTCTGATCATATACAACCTATTGCCTCTCCCTGTCCCCCACCCCCCTCCCGCTGAACTCTTTCCCTAAAGTCCCTTCCTATTTTCATTGGTTTATGTTTCCCAGGTCATCTGATCTTATATTCACTAGTCCACCTATAACACTTAGTATCTGCACCGAGAACACAGTTATTTAGATTTAAGATCACTTTCCCTGCACAGCCTCACCCAAGGTGACACACCCAAGTCCCAGGCGTTTATCCTCAGACTCAGACTACAGACTTCGTATTTCCACCCAGCGAAAGCCCAGAAATGTAACCTCAACAGGCCCCAGGCTCAATGCCTGCCATGTCTTCTCACACTTCCCAGACCAGGAAATCATACTGATGTTTTGGGTGAAGCTGATGTTACTAGTTTATGATTGATGGTTTAAGTAGTAATCACCAAACCCTTCTTCTCTTGCCCCCCACCCTCTGAACTGATCCCTTTTGACCCTCTAATGTCTCTTATACGCTCCTCCCACAGAGGCCTTTTGTCAAAGAGTTTGGGATTCTCACCTGGCTCCCTGTGTTTGTAAGGCTGTTTAAGCTCTTCTGTTTGTGCATGAGACCCTTATGATCTGGCCTCATCCTGTCTCTACACTCTCATCTCCAGCTTCTTCCCACATCTCTGGCTCTCTGATTATGTCTTTTATTTCCCCCAAACACAACATGTTGACCCATGTATCTTTCCTTCCTGATACAGCTCTTTCTGATGGAATGCCATTCTAAACCCCAATATAGTTGTTGGTTTGTTTGTTTTCTGATCCTGCTAGGATCAAGTCCACTGGTCCTTCTTGCAAGTTATCCCCTATCCCCAGTGTGATAGATGGCATTAGTGACCACAACAATTCACAACATTTCTGTACTTACATCTTTTTAAAATTTATCTTTAATTATGTATATTTGTGTGGGAATGGAGCTATAGGTGCAGATAAGTGCAAATGCCAGAAGATCTTGCACTTTGGCAGAGACCAGAAGAGGTTGTCAGATCACCTGCCGCCAGAGTTACAGGTGGTTGTGAGATGACCAACATGGATATTGGGAGACAAACTCAGACCCTCCGCATGAGCAGTATTTGCTCTTAACTAATGATCCATATTTTCAGCCCTTGCATTTATATTTTTTGCTGCAGCCTCACCATGATCAAAGTATACTTCCTTATATCTTCACTTTGCAGTTGGCTAATTCCTTGCCTCATAAAAACTCAGAAATAGAGATGATAATAGACCACTTCTAAGCCCCTTTAAACACACTGCTAGCATCTCTGTGAAAAGAATGGGTCTGAGTTTATCCCAGAAAAAGAAAGAGATTACTTGGAGCAGAGCTTCTCCAATGAGATGATGTAACTGAGTATAGCTTCAATCAGTTGACCTTCTGATGTGAATGCTCACTTATTATATGAAACTGAGATTGATGGTTATTCAGTTTAGTGCAGCAATAGCTTAGCTGGTCTCTTAGTTAGGGTTCCCATTGCTGTGACGAAACACTGTGATCAAAAGCGACTTAGGGAGGAAAGCATTTATTTGGCTTACTATCCTGAATCGCAGTCCATTGAGGGAAGTCAAAACAAGAACTCAAACCCAGTGGAAATCCAGAGGCAGAGCTGATGCAGAGGCCGTGGAGGGGGGCTGCTTACTGGTTTGCTCCTCACAGCTTGCTCAGCCTGCTTTCTTACAGAACCCAGGACTACCAGCTCAGGTACATCCCCACCCACTAGGCTGGCTCTCCCCCATCAATCACTACTTAAGAAAATACCCCCCAGGCTTGAGGTTCTCTTCTCTGAGATGGCTTTAGCTTGTGTCAAGTTGACACAGAGCTAGCCAAGACGGCTGTGTATCAGGTGTGGTCTATCCCTTGTTCCCCCACAGTGCTCTTGCCTTCTTCCACTCCACTTCTCTCCAAGAAGACTCAGAAGGCTGTGCCTGCACCTTGATGTGCTGCCATTCCTATCCAGCATATCTCCACCTCCCAGCCGTGAACTGAATTCTGCACGATAAGATTGCTCTTTGAAGGGAAAATCTGAGGCTGGAGATGGGGCTCAAGGGAGAGAGCATCTGCAGCACAGGTGTTAGCAGCTGAGTTCGGATCCTCAGTGCCCACGTGTAAATCCGGTGCTGCAGCTGCTGGAGACTAGAGAGACCACCAGGGCTTGCTGCCTTCCAGGAAAGTTCCAAGTTCAATGAGAGACTCTATTTCAAGGCAAGGCACCCAATGTCCTCCTCTGGCCATAAGGCACACAGCTGTGTATATACCATACACACACACACAGAGAGAGAGAGAGAGAGAGAGAGAGAGAGAGAGACAGAGAGACAGAGAGACAGAGGCAGAGATATAAACAGAGAGACAGACACATACAGAAAGACAGAGAGAGAGAGATACAAAGAGACAGAGAAACAGACACAAACACAGAGAAAGACAGAGAGACAGAGACAGAGAGAGACAAAGAGACAGAGACAGAGAATTACCCTGCCTGACATACAACATTTCCCTCAGATAAGTGGGACCTTCACACCTTTGCATTAAGGAGTAAATTCTCTAACCCAAACAATATTTTCTCAAGTATGACATCTACACATCTTTTATTTACAGATATGAAAATCATGGGAAGAAACATCTGATTGTCTAACTAACTTTACTCTTGGTCAGTCCCGGAGATCAACGCTTTTGGATCAGGAATAACTTGAAAATGCTTTGCAGGTAAAAATCCACTAACTTCTTAACGCCTTTGTTCAAGTGTCTCTTCGCCACAAGCAACGACTTGAGAATTAGTCTATTAAAGGTTCAGTTTGCCAGAAAATTATGCCTTATAGAAGTGATTATAGGTCCGGACTTTGTTAGTAAGAGAGGAAATCCGAAAGGCATGGTCATGGGAAGATGCCAAAGTCAAAAGACTAGTTCCCATTCCACACTCACTGCCAAGCCCAGAGGAACAGGCTGTGGAGAAGCCTGGTGTGAGTCCAGAGAAAGGTGATTTGGGCAGCCAACTCTCACACCCTTGAAAAGGTTTGCTGCAGCTGTTTAGAGTCATCCAAGCTTGAGTGTGGTAAGGGCCGGTCATACCGGCGAGGTTTGGACAACCTCTGTCATAAAACTTTTCACATTGTCATGGGGGAATTTCTTGTTTAATCCTTTTGTGTTTTATAGACAAGTGGCAAGCTTTGTGATGCTCCGGGGACACTAAGAGAGATGACCATGGTCATGATAAAGCTTATCCTGCCATAGTCTGTGAAAACTCCAAAGGAAAAGTGTTTATGCTTTATTATCATATATTTATATAAAATACTTGCCCGACGTGATGGTTATATAAGTGGAATCGATTTCTGAAATTTTTCTACTTTTCATATCCTGGCCCCAGTGTCGTGATGGGACTGAGTAGGGACAAGGGACCCACACGCAGGCCCACCCTAGGCTTTGAGGAGGAAACACAGGCCCTATTACAGTGGACGAATGTAAGGTGTGTTATGGGAGAGAGAGCATGGTTCATTTCCCATGGACAGAGGCATATCTGAAGCGGTGAAAGTGGTGAGGAGTGGGCTGAGGTGGGTGGTTTGCCTGCCACACAGGGCCGTGGTGATGTCTGGGCCTGGGCTGCTGCCGGGGCCCATGTCTGGGTTCATGGTCCCCATGTAGCCACAGTCTATGTTGATGTCCAAGGCTCCTGATACCACCAAAGGCAGAGAGGATAAGGCTGTACAGAGTTTACACACACACACACACACACACACACACACACACACACACACACACACACTTGCTGCAACACTGGGGAGAACTGGGCCTGCCCCTCACTGGCTGAAGCACTCAGGAGAGAGGGTCCTACACCTCATCGGGACAGTACCACAGAGCTGACCCTGTTCTCAGGGCCATGTGCAAGCTGGCCCTGAAGGTGTGAAAACGAGAGAGCAGGTCCCGCCCCTCCCATCTGCCACGTGGTGGCCTGGGTCAGGGAAAGATGCCCTCCTCCCCTCACCCCTCACCTCCACTAGCAGGTGGGGTATCTGACGCAACCCTTCACCGGCTGCAGCACTCGGGGAGAACAGGTCCTGCTCCTTGCCTGGGCAGCACAATAGAGCCAACTTTGTTGGCAGAGGTGTGGGTGAGCCAGCCCCAAAGCTGTGAGTGTGGGAGAATTGTCCTCACTACTCGTCTGTCACGTGGCAGTGTGGGATGGGAGAGCTGCTCCCCTTACCCTTTGCCCCTCATTGTCTGAGACAGACAAGGGAGCTGATCTTCCCCCTTACCAGCTGCAGCACTCAGGAAAGGCCCTGCTCCGAGCCTGGGCAGCACAGTAGAGCTGACCCTGGTGGCAGAGGCACAGGTGAGCTGGCCCCGAGGGTTTGAGAGTGGGATAGCTGGCCACATCCCCCTCATCTGCCATGTGGTGGTGAGGACGAGGGAAAATGGACCCTGCACCTCACCTGGGCAGCACAGCAGAGCTGACCCTATTGAGCCTATTGATGGGGGTGCTAGTGAACCACCCAGAGAACTTGAGCATGGGAGATCTGGCCCCGTCCCTCATCTGCCGTATGGTGGTGAGGGCAGAGGAGAGATACCCTCACCCATCACTGCCTGTAGCGGGTGGGAGAGCTGGCCCTGATGGCTGACCAACCCTGCAACTACCCAGGCCCAGAACCGGGGTTATGAGTTGGCTCACCGCAATCTGTGATCTTCTGGAGCATGTGAAGAGACTGATCCTGCAAACACAAAGCTGCAGGATCTCCATGACACAGGGCAACAACAGGTTATCCAAGAAGGGTTCCAGTGAGGGTCCAGCATGGATAGTGTAGCAGAAACCAGAGGCCTTAAACTAGACCAATGACTCTGCAGTGAACACTTGTACATAAAGATATATGGACAAAAGGGTTTACTGCGTGACTCACTGTGTCACACTGCAGCCTCCAGGACAAGGTTTTTCCTTTCTTTCTTTTTTTTTCTTTTCTTTTCTTTTTTTTCTCTTAAATTTTATTTTTTTTTAATTTGAGGGGGGAGGTTGCAAGGGCAGAGGGCGGATATGAAGGGATGGGAAATGAATAGGATCGAGATACATGATGTGAAAGACACAAAGAGTAAATAAAAAGAAAGTTTAAAAAGATTTTAAATATGCTTACATCATTCCCCCTTTCTCTTTCCTCTCTCCAACACTTTCCATATGCCCCTAACTCCATCTCAAATTCATGGCCTCTTTTTCTTTAATTGTTATTGTTCCATATATACATATATATATATGTGTGTGTGTATGTATATACGTATACATATATATACACATATACATATATATTCATAAATATATAAATATAGCCCACTGAGTCCATTTAGTATTGCTTGTATTATATGATTTCAGAACTGACCACTTGGTATTGGACAACCAATTACTTTTCTATTTTTAACATATTCCACATAAAATCACAACTTTACTATGAAAATAGTAACTGTCTTGTACAAAACAATATCCTCACATAAAGACGGAAAATTAATAAAGAATGCTTTCTCCAAGAGCACTGAACCCAAATCAAACAGCGGAGAAAAACCTACCAACCAAATAAACAGAAACCTTACTGGACAATTTCAGTAGAGAGTAACTACACCTTCCAGGCACTTGTTTCTTTCTGCACTAGGTTGGAGATGAATGAATCTCTCCCTCTCTGGCTCCACATCTATAAACTCTCCATGGAGACTAGTGTCCTTCTGATGCAGGCCCATTTAACATTGCTGTTCCCTGCAGCCATATGCCAATAATGTGTTTCTCACCTATTTCCTCAGTTAAACAAGAGGCTGTATATCATACACAGTCTTTTGCTGAAGAACTTGAATTATTCCATCAGCAACTGTACCTTATTTTAAGTTTGTTTTTATTATTACTTTTCATCCCTGTGCATGTGAGTGAGTCTTCATGAGTATATATGCATGATGTGTGTTCAGGAGCCCACGCAGGCTCTCCAGGTCCCCTGCAACTGGGGTTACAGGGAGATGCAAGCCACTATGTGGAAGCGGGAAACCAAACGCTGGTCCTCAGCAACAACAGCAGCAAATAGCACCTGGTTCAAAGTCCTTGTCTCCTTCCATTTGACTGACTTCATATGGATCTCTGCTCCTAGTCTCCCAAAGCAAATTAGAAATATATTCTCTTGGAAGAGGTGCAATGTTAAATGATTTATATAGATTAATAAGGTCTTTTGCTACATTTCCCTTCTCCTCTAGCCAAAATTAAACTCCACCCACAACAACAACAACAACAAAACACACACACACACACACACACACACACACACACGAAAACTCTTAGATACGTGGGGAGCCCAGAAAGTCATTTACAGTCTTGTTTCCTGATGTCATCTATATGGGCTATTTGTCACTGCCTTTGTGACTCTGCCTCCAGGTAACTTCATAGTGGAGAACCACAATCCCTCCTTCCTAAACTTGAGGCTGAGGCATGGCCAAATTCTTGGGAAGGAATGTAATATTTAACAGACTGTCACTTCAGGAGGTCTCAGATTTGGAGTCTTGAAGCTGTGTTCCTAAGAGTCCTCCTGATTGCAAACTACCACTAGATGTCCCTCTTCCCCTCAACCTTAACCAAGAATGAGCCTCTATCCCTCACCCCACCCCCACCCCAGGCTCTGCCACTAGCAGGGCAGGTGAACCCCTGGGTGGGCAGAGGGCTCCCTTGGGCTATAAGCCGTATGACTCTTAGCTAGCACATGGCAGCCTTGGAGAAGCCCACCAGCATCTTGCTGGCTTCTGAAGCATAAACATTTTCCTTTGCATTCTACCCCATCATTAAGTTTGTCATTTCATCAGGGCAGTAAATCCTGCAACCACAAATCTTTGCGTGTGGACTTTTTTCCTCCTTAACTCTCTTTTTCTTCCTCCATGGACTTAAAGGGTCTCCAGAGACAAGTAAATCCTGAACATAAGTCTTTGGACCTTCAATTTTTACTCTTGGAGCATGGCCTCTACAACATAAACAGAAGTCAGATCAATACTATAACTGAGTATAGACTAGCCTGAGACCAGTCACTTCCCATGTAGGTAGAAGGCACAGAAAAGTCAGCCATGACTATGTCCATGGTAAGTTCTACTGAGAGTCCCGTCAGATCTCCTCATAAAATACCAGCGTTTCTCTACCTATGACCTTGACTTTCCTTATCCGTTTCTATGGTGCATGCTAACCTCACTGCTACATTTCTGTGAGGCTATGAATGGTTATACCAAAAACCTTTAGTGGCAATTGACCAGTACCAGTATTTCCACTGTCTGATGAACTACAAGCCCATGTATGAGTATCAGGGGTGGGGAAGGTGGATACAACTAACTCTTCTGGACAAAGGCAGGCTGAAACCTTCAACTAGCCAAGGCAGGACAAAACTCAACTCACATTGGCTGAAAAAAACCTTTCACAGATGAAATTTTGTAGCCAAAATTTTGTGTCCTCCAATGTTCCAAGAATGTAAAACTATCATAATTACCAAATTTAAAAAATAATGAAGATAGTAATGATAGAAGAGATAGTTCCAAAAACCCTAAAGGGAAACACTCAGAAAGCCGCCTATAAAAATGCACCCCTGGTTCCCTAAAACATCTCTGAGCACGATTTTCACTGTCTCTTCCAAATTCAACAGAACTTGGAAATCGAGGGAGAGGACATTGTATCTCTTGGGTTTTGGAGAGATCAAAGGGGCTCATTTTGTCAGAAGCTGAAAAAGAAAGCAGAGCAGAGATACAAAGGTTATGTGGGAGTAGCCTACCCATGAAGAGTTGGACTGAGAACTTCACCACGGGTTAAAAGAGGCCTGCAGACCTCCCAGAAATCCAGTGATGGTTGGCTTGACTCATCCTACATGGCTGAAATAGGGCATGGCACTTTGGAGAGATGGAATATGTACTTTCACTGTAATTTAAGAAATGATAGTAGAAAATTTGTTTGAGCTCACAGAGGTTTACATCAAAAGGACTCACTGAGTCTTCAGCAGAAACTGTTCAAAGAAAATGAGTTATAATAATTTCAAATTTTAAAGTGTTTTAACTTAAAAGTTATTCCTTTTGTTATTTATTTATTTGTTTGGGTTTTTTTGTTTGTTTGTTTTTTGAGACAGGGTTTCTCTGTGTAGCCCTGGCTGTCCTAGAACTTGCTCTGTAGCCCAGGCTGGCCTCGAACTCATAGAGATCTGCCTGCCTCTGCCTCTTCAGTGCTGGGATTAAAGGCGTGCACCACTGCCACCCAGCTAGATGGTATTTTTAAATATAGTGTCTTCATTACTGTTCTACTGCTGTGATGAAACACCATGTGTGGTCGTTTGAATGTAGTTGGCCCCCATAAGCTCATAGGGAGTGTCACTATTAGGAGATGTGGCTTTGTTGGAGTAGATGTGGCCTTGCTGGAAGAAGTGTGTCACTGTGGAGGTGGACTTTGAGGTCTCTTTTGCTTAAGCTTTGCTCAGTGTCACAGGTGATTTCTTGATGCCTGCAAAATATAGGACTCTCAGCTACTTCTCCAAGCACCGTGTGTGCCTGCACACCACCATGCTCCCCACTGTGATGATAATGGACTAAACGTCTGAAACTGTAAGTTAAATGCTTTCCATTGTAAGAGCTGTCATGGTCATGGTGTCTCTTCATAGCAATAAAACCCTAACTATAGACACTATGACCATGGCAACTTTTAAAAGAAAGCATTTAACTGGGGGCTTGCGTACAGTCTCAGAGGGTTAGTGCATGACCACTGTGGCACAGAGGTGGAGGCAGGCAGGCAGGCATGGCACTGGAGCAGTAGCTGAGAGCAGTAGCTGGTCTGTAAGTTGTAGGGAGAAAGAGAGTGAGATTGGGCCTTTTGTGGGCTTTTGACACCTCAAAGCTTGCCCTCAGTGACACACCTACTCCAACAAGGCCACACCTCCTAATTCTCCCCAAGAGTTTCACTAGCTGGGGACCAAGCATTCAAACATAGGAACCTATCAGAGGCCATTCTCATTCAGTCCACCACAGAATGCAACATATCCTCTGCACTTTGACCAATTGTGCCCCAGACATAATCTCATCCAGGAATGGGGAGGTAGGCATGAAATTCCACTCCTAGTTGAGGAGTTATTGGCAATTACTAGATGCTATGAGAGGGAGAGTCCATTTTCTTTAAAAGTGTGAACCTACCAGGTGTTTGTCGGTGCTCTAGTGGATGACCACACATATGGTCCCACGGACTATGTGAGCAATATAAATTGGACTTGATGGATTCAAACAACCAAACAAAAAACATTTTGGTCTCGTAGGGAGGGAGTAATGAATCTGGGAGGTGTTGGAGGCTAAAAGAGAATAAGATTAAAATACATTGTATAAAATCTCAAAGAATTACAAAAAAAGATAGTGAATCAATTAAATCTAATTAATTAATTAGAATCTAATTAAACTAATTAGAAAGAATATTTTAAACATAGATATTCCTAATGAAGTAGAATATATAATGCAGAAATTCAGACCCTCCCCCCAAGGAAACAATGCACTGTCAAAACTGGAGACCTCACTCTACCTTTCTCAATCAATGGCAGAAAGGCAAGAGAACAGCAGGGATTTTCAGACACAACCAACATGCTCAGTCTAATGAAAAGGCAGAGCTTTGCACTCAACTATGGAAGAACGCTGGCTCTACCTAACCATATAACGACACTAAGAAGAGGGATATCAATGCAGTCTTGATTTCTGATTTCCAGAATAAAGATGAAGTACGCTTAATGAACTGGATTACCATCTTTATCAGTCTTAAATAAATAGGCTGGAGGTGACTGAGCTGTGTCTTAACATTTCTTAAGAAAAATAGTATGCTCAAAACTACAGAAGAAAGATGAAACATGTCACACATATAAACTGCCACAAAATCTATTTTCTTGTGTTGGTGGTGGAGTCATTTGGGAGAGCCAAAATAATAATAATAATAATAATAATAATAATAATAATTTTATCTAAAGATGCAAAGGAAAGAGAAGATGAGATTTGAGATTTTTAAATAAACAGACAAACACAGACCATTCCTAAATCACCAACCAGCAGCGAAGTTATCTTAGGGCTCACTGGCAGACGTTAGCAAAAACCCTTCAAAGCAAAATTAAACTATGGAAAATAAGGACTGGGGAATAAATTGGCAAATCATTTTAATGAATGAAGAATGCTGGAGAAGGGGGTGGGAAGGAAGTAAATTGGTGAATCAGTAGCAAATTACTGAATCTGAAAAGGGGAAACACATGGATTTGCACTGACAGACTTTAAAATGTTTCTGAAAGCCATCTTTTAAATGCACAAAACTTCAAAGTAACTGAACAAATAGTTTCAAGATGGCAAATTAGAATGAAGAAAGGGAGGCACACATGCATAATAAGGAGAAATAAAGAGAGACAATTAAATAATCCTAATATGCAAAGCCTTGTGGAATGAAGGGCAAAAGAAAACAAAAATGTCCACGGTTTGTAAGACACATTCCCCATGTAACAAGAAATTAAAAATGGGCTAATGAGGGAGCAGAAGTCTTAGAAATGCTGATGTTTAAAGAAATGTGAATTCAAACAAATAAGCAAAAAAATTGGTTGAATAAGGACACATTCACTCATTCACATTATCGAAGAAAGATTAATAAGTTGATAAATTGCTTCAGATTAAAAAACACAACCAACTTACAAAAATAGATACAGGCTGTGTAAAGGAAAAAGTAATATATGAAAAACTGTCAGTGTTGTCAATGAAAAAAGAAATTAAAATTAAAAGTGAGAAATAAATATATGTCAATTTGGCAAAAATCAAAGAGTTGCTTCCTAACTGTGGGCTTTCACAGAACTGGAAATCCTGACAGCCAGCCAAAAGTAGGAAGAACTGAACACATGTGCTGAACTGGCAGTTTGCTTCCTGAATCTTACCTGAGGGAGCGCTAATGTGAAGATCTGAGATTCTGAAGAGGATGGAGAGCTGGCTCGGTGCTTAAGAGCACAGACTACTCTTCCAGAGGATCAAAGTTCTCTTCCCAGCACCCACAAAGGGGCAGCTCCCAACACTTTCAACACCAGCTCCAGGGGGACCCGATGCCCTCTTCTGGCCTGATACAGGTGATGTGCAAACTGCTTAGTCTATTGAACACTTTCTTGGCACTCCTGCTCTAACGCTGCTATAAATTAACTCCATAAGCCAGTGTTGTACTCCAGAGTGACCATTATTTCCCCCAGACTAGTATCTGCTTACTTATGTTGCCCACGTGCTTCTGTGTGGATGAAGAAACCTGAGAATGTCAGACATGTGCACAGAAGAAGAATTACCATCATTGCAGACCTTGTGATTCTCAGTATGAAAATCTTGAGTAGCAGACATTTTATGTTATTACGGACCAGTGTTTTCTTTCTTTTTTGAATTATCCCTTGATTATTACTTACATAATTACCATTTTTTCTGGAAACAGACTCCTATCCATGTCGTGCCCTGCTCTGATTCCCTGCAGTCCAGGCATGGTGATGTGATCTAAAGCATGTCTTAATGGAATCTAAATCTTGACCAAAACTCATGAGAATTCACTCATTTCAGCTGAGTCCAGATTGTTCCTATGAAAGGAGAGTTCCTGCAAATCCTCCTTCCTAGCCCCGGGCCC